>JABFQM010001601.1:0-19887 GCA_022816865.1 Zelostemma sp. ZL-2020
TGATCAATAAAGATATCATCGGATGATTACTTCATTATTCACTTCTAAAGAAAAACACGTAAAAAATATTCTTGGTATCCAATGAAATCCAGCACTGCGTTGTAAATCACAGCTGAAAATTATTGAAACGTTGGGAACTGATTTATTAATTATGAAAATGGAGGTCGATAGTTTGGAAAGAAGATATATCAGCACGGACTTACTAATGGTATCAGTCAGATGAAAATAAGTAATCGCGTGGAGGAGAAAGAAATAAAGTTTACCGAATAAATTCTATTGTCTGATAACTCTTTCATTCGGATAGAATTATTTCAAAAATTGATTCAGCGTTATCGCAATCGCATTGTTTATATTCTTTCATTCGTTTAATCAAGTTCATCCCGCGTTGCCGCGAACACTGAGCATTTCAATGATTAATTCGAGTGAAATCAATTTTGAATTAATGCAAATATTGAAGCCTTGCAGTGATATTTGAATAATTTGTAATGACAAATCCAATCATCTTTTGTTCTTCGATGTAAACGGTGTAACTTGGCTGTGTGTGCGTTCACGTGAATGGTTTGTGTACCTAAAATCACTCGAGTATATGTATAATTACCTTTCTGCTTGTGACGACAGAAAGGGAGAACGTCGGAGAACAAGACGATTGCTGGTTCTCGCCTTTTACTGTGTGTATAAGAAATTGTTGCCTCGGGCTACTGCAGGGGATGTCCTTCGGGATTTTACCCATGAATAAGGTACCCTTAGACGCTGTTGATGAAGGTTTTACCCGGCAACTTCCACGATGGTGTGCTGATATGAAAAATTAAATATTCATCTAAAACTAGATATATTACAATATATCTTTAAATATCAAATCAAGATTGTTTGCTATCGCTATAAAATGAAAAATAATTCTACGTAGATTCGAAAATTGTGTTCTAGAATGATTCTGATTCGATATGAAGAAAATTGGTACGGTACAACGTCTTCGCGATTCTCGATGAAAAATCTGTGACGTAAATCAGAGCACTAAATAAGTTTGGTATAATCTGTTTGGTGCATGTAAGCAACATCGATAGGCAAGCATCGTAACGCAATTCTTCTACGAAATTACTCGGAGCTATTGTGTCCTCGGGGAAAAGAAACGGGTATATAACGACATTTCTAACTCGATTTCTAACAGCGGAAAAATCCCTCGACCCTCGAGGTTGGGGTTCGACTAACTGCTGATGACGCCAGCCAGACCCTACGTTAAAATGCTCACGTTCTGTGACGTTCCGTATTCAATTTACGTAATTTCGTAGCACAACGAAAATCAGCTTTCACTTCCCCGTAGTAACGGCGAAAAATCGTTCTTACGTTCGACTTTGGAATAAAGCTCATTATGTGCTCGAGACATTCAATTTTCTCCATTGTGTCGACATTTGGATTATTGCTGGAAAAAAGCAGGCAAAACACGCTTTAGGCTTTTGACACCCCTAGATGAGTTTATCCGGAAACTGGAAATCATATTCATGTTTGAACCAGCAGAGTTTTTTGTAATGCTTAATAATAATCACTAACTTCTGTAATGAATCGCAGCAAAGTTATGACTCTTGATTTGCGTTTTTCCCATCGATATATCAGCTAACTTTCTTGCTGTTGCATATTCATACAATTAAATCAGATTATCCGGTCCCCGTAAAAAGTTTAGCAGAATGTAAAAGTTCGGTAGAAAACTAATCGATCGGAACGACTACTTCACCGTTCGAACTTTCGTACGATGGATACTTTTAATCCTGGAAAGACGGGGTATATTAATTCTTGAATATATTAGCCTGACCTCGAGAACACGTGTATTCATCGATGGAACAGAGTTTTCGAAGCGAGCAGAGAATATTCGATAGAAATTGGATAAACTTTTGTGTATTTAACCCAATGGCATAACGAAACGAAGAGCGCGAAGCAACACGTTGCACGAAACTCGTTCTATTTATCAACGTAAAGCAATGGTGGTAAAGTGACAGAGAGAAAGGAAGAAACTACCGGGAGAATCCACAACTTGGTGTTGTTGTCTTTGCTTCTTTGTTATTGTTGTTCAGCCACTGTTGGTTTGGTAGCCAAGCCGTAACGTACGGAAATTGCAGCACGACCAACTTGTGCAATTAGTATACGTCGTTTACCAACGTTTCCGGTAAGTTAATGGCGAGATATGGGTTTGTAAAACGCTAAACTGTTGCATTCCTACTGTTTTTAAAATACCAAAAATTACAAAGCGACGAAAATGCCAGTCAAGAGAATTCTTTGTTTCTCGAAGTCGTGAAAGCAAAGTGTCCATTGGACGCTGGAACTGAGCAAAATAAGTTTTCGATCCGAAAGGTAAATCATCCTGTTCGGGCTGTTATTAACGGACGCCAGAAATTCCGTTATATAGTTTCAGTTCCCCTCGAATTTTCGTGATCTATCGCACGCCTGGCAAGCCTCATTGTCCTTCCCTTCATTTACGAATTTTTCGACACGCACGAACGGTCAGGAATCAACCTAAATTTATCGAGGCCCTCGATTAGATCCATTACGAAGCTATTTTGTTTCGATTCGAGGGACAATGTCTCTTTCAAATATTTATGCAAACCTTACAATTTCCGAATCCAACTCGGAAAATAAGGCGGGGCTTTTTTGGGGGAGATGGCAATTACAAGCGCCGAAGACAAAGTATTCGTGTGTTTCTTGGAAGGAGCAGCGCTTTCGCTGCTACAGAGATTTCAATAAACCGCGAAACTTTTTGGACCAATTCGATGCTCGCTAAATTCTCTTTACCATTGTTTTTTTCCTATAAAAAGTCTTCTTTATAGTTCCAAGTTTTTCTTTCCTTTAATTCGTTATAGAGCCACAAGTCCCGAATTTGAAAAAGAGGAACGAGGTAGAAGTTTGCTAACTGGGAATCGGCTGAGAGATAAAACATTGGTTTCGACTTCCGGACAATGCCTCGAAGAATGGGTCACGACAGCTTTAGAATCTACGGCGATTCGGTACTGACAATGGCGGGAAGAGGCGGCAAGATACGCAAATTTTAAGAGATCGTATCGCACGTTTTGAGGAATTATTACTTTTGTAATTGGCGTTTGAATCGGATTCGACTGGTATAGTCGAGTTTTGGAAGTTCCGAAAGTTTTTAAATTGGTCGCAATATTTTGTATCCAACTTTTCCCATTTTAGGAATATCATAGATTCCGTTTTTAGGATTCTTTCGATCTTGAAATCCTGAACAGAAAATTATTTCATAATTGAAATTCGGAGAGAAAGTGCCCTTATAATTCTTTTCAGATTATCGATTTCATCCAAAAAGGTTTTCTTATGTTCGATTAAAAATTCAAGGAAACCGATTACGAGCGATTATTTTGTTGTCAAATATGAGATCTGCTGTTCTCTTTATTTTCCAATAAATCGTCGCAAACATTTACATTAAAAAAATGTTCCACAATCCCCTAAAGATTTTTGCGTCGAGAATTTTCATCAATTCAACTGAAGATGAATTTGGCTTTCCAATAATTCCAAGAAGTTCCATTTCCGATAGTGAGTTAGTAGCATTGCAAAGATCGAAAATCTATATTATCAATTCCGCAAGATGAGGGACAATCACAAAGCCGTGAGCTTGTATTATACACACGTTCGTCGTGAGCAGTTTAAATTAGTCATGGTTCAACCGTAGAGTTCGGAACTCATCCAATTTCTCGAGATACGAACGAGTAAGAAACTAATTACAAACAGTTGTATCAGAATCGTCTCGTCAGTATGTACAGAAATGCAGGGAAACATTTGTTGTTTATTGAGAGCTATATTTCATATTCAAATCATATTCAAGAATCTCTTCTAAAAATATGCCGGCGTCCATTGTAAATCTTTAAAAACCGATCCAATCAATTAAAATTCAACTTCTCGCGTGGAAATGTAAATATTTATGAACTGAATGAATGCAATATTTAAACAAGCCTAATTTAAATCAAGAAGTATGAAACAAGTCCGAAATGAATATTTTCTATGCATAGGACAGGGCGCATAATGGGCGAGGTAAGCTTCGGAGAATGCTTTTTCGTTCAGCGGAAGAAAGAGAATTTCATGCAAAGGTTCATCCTTTCATAAACTGAGTCTTTATTAATACGGTCATATAGAAGCTTTTGTCTCGCTATTTGTGGATAGTCCAGCGAGGTAACAAGATGCAAATCCTTTTTTCGACTCAACCCGGTCTTTTGTACTGCTTGCATGTACATATTGATGTTTCTCGTGTAGTAGTTGTCGTGAAGGATGCAGCATCTTGTTCTCGTACACAGAAACGTAACGTCGAGTGATGGTCGAGCGTATGAGTCTGAAGAAGATATAAATTCAGCTGAGGAGATGCCGTAATGGCTATCCAATGGCTCTTCAAGATGATGCTCCTGCACTTTACAACCTACTTAGCTCGAAGGTCGATTCTTATGTTCCTCCCATTCGAGCATTGTCGCACAATATTTTCCTTACCCGTTCTTTTATTCCCCGTCGAATAATAGCAAAATTTCATTTTCGTGGTCTCGTCATTTTATTTAACACCCCGAAGTGTTATTATCAAGTTTAGTGTTCTTTTACTGCGGCAACAACGGTGCAGTGATTTCACGTTTTATCTATCGGCATTAAATCCTTTTAGATTTCTGCTTTGCATTTTTCCGACTTTTTCAAAGCAATAGGGAAATAATGCCATCGCACGAATCAACAACGTTTCACCCAATTTACCTCGTCTCTGTTATACTTCGCTACCGATCGGCGGTGCATTCTAGTTTTATAAAATCATTGAATTTTCATGAAAATCCGGAAGCGAATACATTGATTAGTATCAAGCCCACGAGATACTTCATATCGGTTCGTGTGTTGTTGATTTAATGATACTATTGAGCTGTATATAAGTTCAGATAACGAGCAATGCATTCATATACATACTTACGTTAAGTAAACTCATCTTTTCATAGCGTTTCAGTAAATGAGCTGCTCGGACATGGTTGGTAGACGGACTGCCCATTAAAAATGACAGAGTTACTCTCTGGATGCAGACTTATGATACCTTGAAAGAGATCTCGAGAGATACGTACTCCCAATTCAAACAACCTTAATCATTTGACATGGTTTTTATTACCCGAAGCTCAAAATGTGAATTACATTTGGAGCATATCAAACATTTCTAATCGATAGTAAAATTTGCATGTTCCAAGTATAAGATAATGGATCGTATAAGCTTCAACTGCAAATCCGTGGGATTACGTTTTCATTACAGTGTATTTTCGAAAGCGTATTATACATTTTGAATTCAAAGCCAAATCTGGCTCTACAAACAAATTATAGATAATCCATACTGAATCCTTCTTCAATATTTTTTAAATAAATTTCACATTTAAAGCCTTTCCATTATGCAGGTTTTAAAATTCTCCGCCATTGAATGACGACTCTGAATTTCTCGAATTTAGTTTCCATCTGAAAAATACATGGTTTTGTAGGATATACCAAAGTATTTTTGGAGTATACTTATATATAAAGAATTGGAGTTCATGATGTACTTTCAAGTAAATAGTAGTTGAATTTTTTTCCTAGAGGGTGATTAACACAATGAACTTCACTTGCATGAGCGTGAGATTTAAAGCATCATCACATGACATTAGTGCGATTATCACTATTCACCTGCCAGACAAACTCACTTTCGTCACGGTTTCCTGCTCCGAAGCGTACATAAGTTCAGCGCGCCACCCTTGAGCACCTGCCAACGACTTCGTGTTTCGGGACATCCGTTGACCGTTGACGACACGCTTCTTGCCAGAAAACCGTTACCTATTTCGTTATGGATCTCGAGCATTATCGTTCTTCCGACAACGTCTAAACCCAGAAAATCTATGATCCCCAAACAATTACGACGGAAGCTGAAATATATATATAATGCTCGGCGAGGAAGAATTAATTATAGGGTGCATCCCTCTTACGAGAAATACACACAAGCGTTATCGCTGTATACATAAAGATCTCGCCCACGTCGGATTCGAATAAAAAAGAGATCATTGTAGAATCAAAGTGCCGACGATTTGAATTTCCTCCAAGTTCAAAGGTTTGCTTTCAGAAGGAAAAAATGTTTCGCGAAATACCGAAGACAGCAGCTTGCTTCATGAATATTAAACGAATGTTTTGCATAATCCGTACCTTAGTTATTAATAATCGATACCCAGGAACCGCGTAAGAGTGGTTGGCCATCATCGAAAACTTTTAACCTCTTCTCGAGAAAGACTTCTTAAAGAGATTCTTACTATCTTGAGATACTGATGTCGGCTAGTAAGGGTGGAAGGTGCACTTGAGTCGAGTCAGCATCACCTGTGGCCCTTCTGTTGTTTAGCCAGTCCTCGACTCTTCTGCTCCATTGTAACACCACTTACTGACTGCCACCTCAACTTCGGCTAGAAACTCGACGGTGGCTTAAACGTGTCACAGAACTCTTCTGCTATAAGTCTATTAGAGAAAAGTCTCTCGCTCAATATTGCAGCAATCCAAATACTTCGGGATTTCAAAAACAACATCCATTTTTCCTTCCCCTGAGAAATGCTTCTTGAACAAATAATGAAGAACGCGATTCATTGTGCCATGATGGAATTGTAACTTTAATAAACACATCGTTCTACGAGTTATAGCTCGATGTAATAGCTGGCGCGCATAATTTATACCAATCCAAGGAATCAGAGTTTCCTCTTTCTGCGAGAGTTCCCCCGCGCATTCATTGTCTTGCGTCTTATTATCTATCCCGTCTCCGGTAGCGAAGTGCGTGTGTAGGGCGTGCGACCGGAAATCTTCGTCACGCTTCGCCAAACCCCCGTTTGTTTCGTGTGCCAGATACACCGAAGCACTGTTCACTCGAACGAGCTAAGAGTCTTTGACGACAACTAAACTTCAAATCCGTCAAACTTAGTAGGATATTACGGGCACTTTATGCCTTTTTATTCGTCGCGCTCGATGAACCGTCGAGAAGATTCCAAGATTCGAGAAATAATTGGCGATACGGTAGATTAAACTTAGAGAAAATTGATTTGTTAGGTGTTGATGAATAATATTCCAGTTTACATAAAATCAACGTGGAAATGACGATACGGGCTTTGGTATAACAACATTCATTATTCAACGTAATATATATAAACTTGCGTGAGTCGAAGTTGCTCATTTCTAGCGCGCCGTACAAGACTGAATTTGAATTCACGACCTGCGAGTTATTCTAATCTGCCGTACATTATAAATTACAATTTCACCTTGATGGGGCTTAGAAGTATAGACATTCGGGTACGCTTATAAGCTCGATAAGAGGGAGAGATCAATTTAGTTGCTTAAGAAGATAATTTGCAATCGCGTCGAGGTACCAACGTATTTCAAATTAACACCCTAATAACGGATGATATCTCGTGCCGCTGGGATATTGTCCAAGTAAACTTGGACGAACCTACTTAAGGAAGTTCGAGAGGTCATAAGAGGATATATATACCCCTGCTATTCCTCGCACGCTGCTTCTGCCGGTGGCGCGCGACGTGGCGTTGTAAACGCATCACCTGGGAATTTGACCGGGATGTAGAATCCCGCTACTGGCGGAGAATAAGAGCCACAAATTTTGATGGTGCTTTACCTGCTTATGAACTCGAAGGGCTCACTCAGAGCTACGAAGTTATACAGGTTCGTTGAAAGCTCGAGCAACTTTTCCCGCGTGCGCTGTATCGTACAATTTTCCGACAGAAATCTTTCGTCCTTCGAAACGGACAGGTACGTTTTAGCGCAACGAATGCACGTGCAATTTTCGCGGTTTACGCGTGAATTATTTCACCGCGGATATTGAAAATTTGCAGGAAAGCTCGTATCAGCAATTTAATAAAGCTAAAATTAATCGCGTGTCGCACGTCAGAAGCATTTGCTGGTAAAGTCGAAAAGGCATCAATGTCACTTGCGGTGACTGATATTCCATCCAAATTTAACGCTTCGTTCCGCCTCGTCAAGTTTTTCATGTGGAAATTTCCTCGCTGACGGATTGGGAATTTAGAAAAATTCTTCGACGACGATTATTAATTTATCGAGTATCGCGTCAATCCAGGGTCTTTAATTGGGAGGTGTTGTTTCTCAGTAAACGGAGCACAAACGCGCTCCTCGGGAACAATACCTAACCTAACCAGCATGTCGTTCCGGTGCGGGACAATAGACTCTAATATTATGCCCAGCTGGTTGGTCCTCGTTGTTCTCGTCTCTAGTCATCCACGTACGGCCAATAATTCTGCGCCACCGTCGCCTGCAATACGTATTGATGACCGGCGAATCGATCTTGACACCGATCGACAAATCGATGGAGCTACGATGGATCCACATTCTTCTTCCAAGACGTGGCTTACGTACACCTCGATTCCCCACGTCCTATAAAAGCGTCGAGCCAACAAACAGGAGCTCCCATTGCCGCCAGCGGTGAAGAATAGAGAGCATTTGTCGATTGTAGGCAAGATAGTGAATAACAGTCCATCCAAGCGCGAATTTATATAATATTGAACCCTTTGACGTTGCGTTTCATAGGCCCAAGTTATTTTTAAGCTCTTCGCTTTTTGTCCGCTTCTTTAATTAAACGTATTGAAAAGCCCAAGTAAAATCCTGGACAGAGGATCTTCATTAAAGGAGAATAATGAGAAAGCCAAGTCGGTTCTGTACGGGATTATTCAGCACGGAAACTAGCTCACACTCGAACCCGCGGAAAAGTTTAATAAAAGTAGATACGCATGGCGATGTTTTTCAAAACAGTTTTCGTATTCCACGTAAGAACCGGGGGAAATTGCATACTGATGCTCCCTTATATATTAAATACAACTTTTTATCTAACCGAGCATCTCATTTTAGAATCAACATCGAGGTTGCAGCCGAGATGAAACATAAGTCAATTTAAACTTGCCACGTATTTTCATTCGCGATCAAAGGAAAGGATGAGAAGGACTATGAATTGTCAATGATAGATAACTCGATCAAAGAGGACGCCGCGATAGCACCAGATACGGCGAAAGGAGACAACGACCCGTCTTCCTCTCCTTTTCGCTCGTCCTTCGATCCTCGATCAAGTATGCAGCCATCGTCGAAACTTTTCCAATCGGGATGGAACTTTGTTCCGGTAATTAAAGCTGCATGAATACTCGATGGGCTTATCTACATCAGTTACCGTGCTTCCTCTTACCAAGAGTCATCCATCTAGAGCTACGGCGAAGAGGAAAAAGACAGTTTTGCGGCGATTTTACTTAATTCGCTCTATTTACTTGGGAATAGAGCGTTTCATATTTTTATTGAACAGATATTGAAAAGAGAGATTTTTCAGAATAATTCGGATTATCATTTCCTCCATTGTTCGATCATTTTTAAGCAACAAAAGTGTACGATTTCAAATTTTTAGGTACTCAATTTTGGAGCTCGGAAAATTGTCATTTCGAGCTTACGAAAATG
This sequence comes from Zelostemma sp. ZL-2020, assembly GCA_022816865.1. Taxonomy (NCBI): domain Eukaryota; kingdom Metazoa; phylum Arthropoda; class Insecta; order Hymenoptera; family Platygastridae; genus Zelostemma; species Zelostemma sp. ZL-2020. Next base: position 9,466 of record JABFQM010001601.1, read on the forward strand.
TCGGTTAAAATTTGAGAACAAATATATTTGAATCCGAATTCTAACGGAGAGAATGTATTTATCCATTCCAGAATAACGGCAGGATAACAGTCTCATTGGGTCTAATGAAGAGACGTCTTGGGAGCTCTTTTCTCTAATCTAACAGCTCATGGCTACGTGGTCCTGGATGATCACGAGCGCGAAGCGTCGAGAACAAGGTAGGAAATTAATTTTATTTGCCGGAAAGAATTGCTTTGGCGGACAGGTACGAAGCTCGACCGCTTCATAAGAGTCAGAGCAAAGGTCTAGAGGGGGCAGCAGTCGTTTTAGATTACTCGACTTCCCGGACGGCTTGCTGAGAATAATCTCGACGCAGACGACTACGCGTTCGCGCCTGGCTTGATTTTTCTTCGCTTTTGTACAGATGCTTATTGTCTCACGAAGATGAAAAATATTCTCGGATCTGTTAATGTAAGGCAAATTAAAAACGACCGTATTATCTGCGTTTTAATTATAATTTATAAATCGTAATCAATACTCGTTAATCAGGTCAATATTCCGAGCAAAAAATCTTTTAAAATGCAAGCTTTTGCATAATTTCTTAATATAAGTTCAACATTTACTGAGCTTAATTGTAGCGCGGATTTCGAATAATTATCATTCATTGAATTCAAATGGAGAAGCAAGTTTGATGAATCTCTTTGATTAAGAGAGATTAATAAGCGCGCGGTTAAGTTCAAGTTCCATCCGTTATGAAGATACTTTTCTTTGGGGTAGACGTCGGGCGAAAAAAAAGGTTAAGAGAGATTATCGTGTTCAATTCAAGGGAATCCTGCTTTAAATTCTCTCTTCCTTGTAACCTATATCTGTCTCTCTCGCCTTCCCACTCTTTTTCCCGCATCGACGAAACGAATCCTTCGTTATTCCAGCAACGTCGCCGCACTGAGCGTGCAAAGAAACCAAAGGGCAACAAGGGAACGGCTAAGGAAGGAAAAAATATAAGATTCCGTCGCATTCATCGCAGAAAAACGTGGTTTCCAAGCTACTCACCCGATGGTCTTGCTTCTCTCGAACAACTCGAATTCGCTACTCAATGCTGTCGTGTGACACATAATGGTTTGAAACTTTGGGCCGTAAATTTAACTTTACGAACGATGTTATAGCGGTCAAATATGTCAAGTACGTGAGCGAGTTGGGAGGAGAATGAATCGAATTGAGTGAAAAACTCTTTAAGCAAGTTTAGCAACTCGTCAACTCGACTTGGACATTTTCCTTAGAAGATTAGTTCCGCAGAATCTGGGGAAATCCACTTCAATTGGTTTCTTCAACTTCTACGGATTTGATTAATGGGTTGCATTACCTAAATGAAATTTTGACGTTTATCCTATTTTACTAGTTGGAAATTTGGGATTATCAAATCGTTGATGCCGGGGAAGTAACAGCAAGAAAACGACATCGCAATTACTTTTACGATTTAGAATGCGCGATGTATTGCTTTCTCGGTGTGACGCGTTCATTTTGAAGTTTTTAATATTCGGGACCGAATGTGCTGTGCATGAGCGTTTTCTTATTTTCTTTCGCAAGGTGACGTGACACGGTAGTTTTTCATAATTTATGTACACCGTGCGAATAATATATTCTTCCGGGAAACGGATCGAATAATTGTTATCATATTTTCTCCGTGCTTTGCAATTAGCGTATTGCATTTTGCAATGGAAATAGCAGGAAGTACTCTCTTGTTTCTCTTAGTGTCTTCATTATGCCAATTTTTAGTTTTATCCAACTTGTCCCTCGGAAAAAAGCACTTAATGTCTACACTTTCCAGCGATACTGGACGTACATAAGTATGGACACAAGTCCGTCCAGTTTCGCAGGAAGTGCAGTCTTTTTCTTTCTCCGTTTCCATAACAAGTTACCTACGTGCAAAAAGATTTTCTCGATGTCGACAGCTTCTCAATGACCATAGTCATCCACATTCATGCGTTCCTTAGCTGCTTGAAAAATCGGCAAAAACATGCTTCATCCAATCGAATATCTTTGCGAAACAAAGTTGTAAATTTCGAAAAGAAGCGCGCATTTTCTAGCCGAACATTTTAAATGTCTCTTCAACGTATTCTAACGGCAACACGCGATTGAAATAAATTCAATCGACGAGTGTTTTCCAAGTCCCGTCAAGAGATCAAGTGAGTTAGTGGTAATCTGTCGGAAATAACTTGACCGAATTATCATAGATCCGTGGAAACATCTTGGAACAATTCGAAGACGCCATTATTCACGAGAAACGTGGTGATGAATGCTAACAGCGGTGCCGTCCTTGTCGCATAACGTACGATCCTGGCAGGTGGTATCGGGTGGTTAGGCCATCTACTTAAGGAACTGACACTGGGAAGGAGGTTGAAATGAAAACGGAAACGGTCCTATCCCTGATACAGAGTAAGGAAGATAGATATAGAGATGCGAACAAATATAGGCGTTGTAAGCGTTGCGATGGAGCCCGACTCTCGAAGGATGGCTTGTCTCGGAAGGAACTCCTGGACGGGTTTACAAGGACTGCTGAACTACACGGTGCTCGAATAACATGCAAATTGAATACTCTCATAGAGAAACGTACTCAAAGCCTCAAAGACGAGCGAGTAAAGTGTCTAAAATAAGTGGAACTTTTCAAAATTCTCTTCGAAACTCGGTGATCGATGCGGGCTTCTGATATCAAAGAAGCTTGAATAGTATGGGTTACATATTTAGATCTCCTTCTAGGATGATGCCGAAAACGGAAATTAGTGTTTTAGATAAAATATTGACGTCCCCGATAAACTCATCGTACTCGATATTTCATGTGCACGCTCCTATTGAATAGCATGTAAGCTTAAACGCGACCCTACGGTACCACAAATGCACGCGATTATGCGAACGAGATGTGATCGTTACGTGTTATAATACGAGCCTGTTACTACCACCAGTTTCCACGTACTCCGCAAACGACCGTGTCATAAGCCAATGATGAACGTTGACGATCAAAAGAACCTTGAACAGAGAAAAGTGAATTGGGTTGCACAAAAAGCGTGCATCGTAAAAGCAATCGTACGACTTCTTTTGTGTAAAATCATATAATCACGTATTACATGACCTCCTGATTCTGCGCATTCGATCAATTTACTCGTGAAAAGGTGCCGAATTTCGAGTGGGAATCGAAGACTGGTTTTCTTTTCGACGGACATTCGCGGGGCGTGGACAATAATTACTTTGGAATCGGATGTTCAATCAAGTATTACAACAGACGAAATTCGTAGCGAATAATGGGACGAGTATTCCGTAAAAAATTCAATAAACGCGCCCCATGCTATCACAATGCAGTTAGTGCCTGCCTCAGAAGAGCTGGGGAAAATCGATGACTGAATAAGTCGCTCGGATTTTGTTCATCGTGGAATTGACGTCCCATAAAGTAGCTTGGAGCTGACATATTTTTCAACGCCTCTCATCTTAGGAAAACAAGATTTCATGTCGCGCGCGTAAAGAAATCATCCTCTCCCCTTATCGACATCAACTTTTTGGTTGACGTTTTGATGCTGGACGAAAGGAAAATAATGTTTCCGAGACACATTTTAAGAAGGTTAATATAATCTCTGGCTGGTCCACAAGTTTCCCTTTTTTATTTTTAAATTTTATTTTCTACTTTTTTTAAATTATTGAAACACTTGTTGATTTATTATAATATTTAGCGGTCATATCGCAGTCAGGTTAGTCACGCATCGGCAGATTTGCAGCGCACCTGCCTATGGAAAAAAAGGAGAGAGGAAACAGGATCGGTCCAGACTCGTGTATCGTGATCTGCCCTCATCTTTCGAAAAGAGAAACCGAACGCGAGTAGTCGAACAGCCCAAAAGCTTGCACCTGCTCTCCGGTGGTTTCGGCTCATCTTTTCATTTTCGTGAATTCCCCTTCTCTCTTTTACACAATGACGACACGCAAAGTTTTTTCTCTCGGTGAACTCGCCCTTTGCTCCTTCAACGCTATTGCAAAATTGAAAGTACTTTTCCCATTCTTACAACAGTTACATAGAGTTACATTCTTCAAACTGTCGCGGACGTATTTTCTTCGCCGAGTTTGAAACAATTTTCACTTTCGAGAGCCATTTCTGCAATTCCATACGTCCAACCAGCCGTGACGTGATTCCGTTCTTTTTGTAGCACGTCTCTGCGTTTCCGACTCACTTATATTCCGCTCTTGTCCTGCCTGCACCCTTTTCTTCCTTTTACTACTCGGTTCTTAAGGACCTCGTCATTTCTGCATATGCATCTCTCCCGCTCAAAAAGTCGAACGAATCCACTTATCGACACGCCAGCCTCCGCCCCGCCCTTTTCCGATTGAGAGGAATAAATATTCTTGCAGCTTTTCAGCTTGATGTGCTACCGAAATGGGTTCCTTTATGTTTACAACACGAGATCGGCGCATAAGCAGAATGTACAATGCGAGTTTTGTACTTCAAGAACGGTAAATAATGATGCGCAGCTGCTGTCCTGATCGACGAATTCGTCGTTTTAGCGCTTTCTTTGACACCTTTAAAAAAGGTTTGCATAAAACATCTTAACGGGATGAGCTAGTTAAAGAAATATCGAATCCGTGAATTATTATTCGCCAATCGATCTCCGATGATGACTGTCTTCATTAATTTTTGAAGTTTTGAAAGCTTTGCTCATTTCTTCTATTCATTTTTTATTGCGGGAAGCGCCGGCATCAATTATGCAAATTGCGAACGGTCAGATTTATGAATTCTGGAACGTACGGCGCTGTTTTCAGGAGAAAATTAAAAGAGACTCCGGGGTTCATAGTAATTTTACGTCGGATCGAAAGTGTTTCTGGGAAAAGCGTTCTGGTCGCACTTTAGTCTCACTCTGAAAATGTGAGTTTATATGCCAGGCTAACCCCTTACGGGACGATAGAGATGTAAGCGCAGAGAACTTCAGCCGAACCTTTTTTTTCGACCGTAACTCCCGTTTTCCAACCCTTTTTACCGTTCCGGAAAACCACGCTGATTCCGCCGCAAAACGACAAATGAAAAGGAAACACGCTGGGAAGTAGATACAAGAGTTTTCTAATTAATTAATGCAGGACTCCTGGTCAGTTCGGAAGGAGTTATTTCGAAATAAGCGGTTGCCAACACAAGGCCATTTATCTTGCTAAGTCCCGAACAAATTTTAACTTGTTCTTCCGTCATCCCCGGTTCGTCACTTCGAGGTGAACTTTTAAAGTTACGAAGCAAATAGTCTGTCACGAACTTCGCGTAAGCTTCCGTAAATCGATTCGTTGAAAAAACCGATTTCAATTAATTATAAAAGACTAAATAAATGTGAAGCAGAGGCAGAGTACGAACGTTGTATTTTTTGTCGAGCTGGATTTTATTATACTCTGTTCGAAACGTGAATGTTTATTGTATCGGCGGTATGTCTCTCGAGAGGTTTTCATTCACAGATCTACCGTATAATAATATAATATTCGATATTTCCTTTTTCCCGCGCGGTGATAAAAGGGAAACGCTATCGGCATGTGTGCAGAGGTATTTACCGTTTAAACAAGCTGCGACCGTGGTATTTTCAATAAACTGTGGAGTGCTGCGTTGCTAGCGGCACGTTGGAAAGAAGACATCAATATTACAGTGCTCGCGTTGCGAGGGAGGACGATTGCGGGAAAAGGGTGCGCCTGACACGGAGAAAATAGGGGTCGGATTGATACAATCCTGCTCTGAGCGAGGCGGGATTTTTTCGCGCGTTTTTTTTAACCACCATTAAACGTATCCGTTAATTGTCAAAGACTTTTCCTCCGGAATATTTGAGAAAAGAGCAACAGGAACTTTCGTTAATTAACACGCGGTTTTCGTTACCTCACCTGGGTCTTTTTTTTCCCTTTTTTTCTCCATCGTATAATTTTTTCGGTGCTCCAGACGCGCAGCTGCCGTATTCTACCGCGCCACGAGATGATTATTTTCGGAGGCAGAACATTTTTTAGTGCTCCGCGTGCCCGGGAATCATTATCTCCTGAATTCCAGTAACCGATCATGGCCTCTCTGGTTTGCGCTTACACCTGGTCTTCTGTGGCCTTGGTAGAATCACGACCAATCTCGAGTGGCTTCGTTCGCTGTATTCCAGATGGTTATCGTTAGCGCAAAAATGGAGAAAGCGACTGAGAATTATTTTTTTTTAATTATACCTTTTCCTGTTACCCTGTAAAAACATCGTAACTTATTTGATCGTAAAAGTGGATTATCGCAATTGTCTTGATTCAAATCGCATTAGTAACGGTACTAATTACGCTCGTAAAACGTAATTATTGTTTCGCAGAAAGCAAATGAAGATGTGGATAACTTTGCTGATGAATCAATTGTTTGATTTTCTCCTTTGCGTTTTCAAACGGATTCAGTATTTTAAAATACTTCGAAAATACTGCAAAGTTTTTAATCTTTAATTGTTTTGTACAATTATATAATGCTACTTGTTTTTATACTCAAATTAATGTTAATTTTACGGAACTAAAAAAAGGATGAACAGTGTTGAATAAACTAATCAGTGGTGAAGAGATTAGTCAAAGGACATGAGGAAATGGAGGATAGGCTTATCGGATCATTCCACATTGTTTGAAAGATTAAAATACACTGGCTTTCGCAACATCCTCGAAACGTTCGATTCGCGCTATACATAATTAGTGTTTCAACTCGTTAACTTTTCAGGAACTGATCGGACGGTGCTATCAAGGGATTAATTCTCATTGAAGCTCACGATTCCAAAAAAACCACGTGCTTTTCGCCATTATAATTTACCCAACCACATTTGTCACCGATAAACGCGCGACAATCAATCATACAACTTCTGCGTGATGAATCACTTCCAGATGATAAGAACACGTCACATTTCGAACGCGTTGTATGTTTGATGAGTGAGTAAAACGCAAACTGGAAGACGAAAGACCATCAAGGGTGAGAGAGAACATGCGGCAACTCGGGACATTACGCAACGCGGTAGCATCGTGCAGCTAAAACCACGTGGTATTGCCGATGGAGACTTGGTGCAAGGGAGCGCACTGAGGCAAACGGAATGCTATAAATCTCATGTAAATTTCGGACGCTTGATTTGCAAGCACAATGCCAGACAATTCTACGGTCTGCCGGCGGCGCGTTTCTACGGAGTTTGGTTCACTAACGTCATGTCGTTTACTTATCCACTTCTCTCGTTTTGCTCAATGCCGTCGCTATTGTGCTTTTGAACTGCCGACATGCCGATTTTACGTAATGAAATTTGGCTTTTTCGAAAGTTTTGAATGGTTAAGCGAATATTTAAATGTAGTCTGCGTAAATCGCAGCGCACCTGCTTTCCCTTTCTTTTACTAAGTGAACATGAAGTGAGGAGTGGAATTCGAGCAGGGAACCCAGAGTAACATAATGCTCGGAGCAGGACTTTCCGCGTTTTGGTGTCGGGGAAATAGGATGGCAAAGACACACGTAAATGCGGAGTGTCGGGATGGAATTCACGGCAGTATTTCACGTCATCTAGTGGCACGGTTTGTAGGCATATATTAATGGCTGTCGCGACATGGAAATCCTGACACCTACTACGTTAAGAAAACCATTAGATATTGCCATCGGACCTAAGGTCGGCCATTGTTTCCCTGCTTGAAATATCGTGCTACGGCTGACACGAGTTGCCAAACTTTCGAACTTGCTTGTCGTCTTTCAAGTAATTTTGGTTTGATAGTCTTTATGAAGTAGAATGAATCTCATTTTTCTGAGTTCTAGTGATTTCACCGAGAAAAAACGCTTAACCAGAACAGTCTTATCTGCAATGCTATAGCCAATACCCTCTGCTGACCTTCAAGATCAGTGAAACGTTCGAAAATCAGAAAAATGCGCAACCGCCCGTGGTATTACAAGCGGTCACCCACCCAAGTACTGACCATGCTCTGCGTTGCTTAACTTCGGGTATCGAAAATTCAAAAGCGATCTGTCGCCTCAACCCACAACAGAAAACAATGAACATGAAGTAGAGGTGCGCGCGCACGAGCGGACTACGCGCAGCGCAGCCTTCTTCTTTTGGCGGTATAGATTTGAATTCTGTTGCCAAAGCGTGCACGGGCGCACTACTACATTAATTATCCATTCGGACGAGACATAAGGTATAATGGTATATTATGTTGACTGTCGATCACTCTTAATCACGCGTCAAATACATTGTTTGGTTGATCGACAGTACCGAATTCAAAATTAAGCGTTTATAAATACAGATAGTACAAATTGTAGAAACCATTCATCTTATTCAATTCGCGATAAATGTTGCGATGAAATTCAGCGTTGTTCTCGATTCGTAATGAAATACTCAAGAGAAAATACGTGGAAAAGTATTGTTGTACAAGAAGAGCTCTGATTACTGACTTTAGTAAAACTGTATGCTTCGTTGACACGGTCATAATATGTCAACAGGTTTATGCACGAGACCTTTGCCCATGTCCGGGATTCGAAGCAGCTTCTGCACTCTGAATCTCGGATTTTCGATGCATGCACCCTTGTACAATGATATCGATCGTCATAGCTTCGGACTGTCGCCTCTGTTCCATTACTGTTGATGTCTCATAATGTATGAGCTACGGCGTGGGCGGGTTGTCTTGGAGAAAGCATCGTGATAAATTTAAGAAGAGCCTAGGCAGGCAGTATACCTATGCTCGTCATACATACCTACTATCCCGACTACCGCGATCGATGCCTCGCATGGAAACATTACCATTCTCTCCGAGAAAGATATAATACCTACTCCTCATCATTGCACTCATCGTAAGACGCTATCCACTTGGTGTTGAACGATATAATTCATGCTGCAGAACAATATAGTTGCATTTAGTTCGGTACGAACTCGAGTTTCGAATGCTTTCATGATACGATTCTGGAACAACGTGAGAAATGACTTCCAAGGATGCCGAACTTAAACTTGATGTACATTTTCGAGGATGATTGCATGAGTTTTTTCAATATCGTAAAAACCGAGAAGTGAAAGAAAGGCTCGTTGGGAATTTCGGTGATTCGACGAAGTCTGGAAGCAGCGATTGCAATGAATTTGGATTTCACGGAAAAAGCACTCGCGATGACGATAAATAAACGGTTCCTTTGGGAGACTCGAGTGCAAGGACTTGAAGGATCAGAATCTTATTCCTGTTTTCACAGTAAAATAAATTCCAGGGTGTTTGGGAGCTTTTAGGCCGTCATGGGCTTAGATCGAAGACATCGAAGGCTGATAGGAAATTTTATAAGTTTTGAAACGCGTCCAAGTATCAATTATACACAGCACTTGCAGAAAATTATACTTCTTCGCGACTGCGCGAATGATTTTATAATGCGGGTCGATTTTCAGTGACATTGTTTCGAGAATCTAAGCGCTGTAGTTGCATGTTAAAGCTACGTACGATTAAAATGGGTAATTCATTTGACACTAATTCGCTTGATAAAATATTCCAGATGAAAGATTTTCTGAGTAATTTTAGAGTATTAAAAGAGCTTTCATTTTTTATAGTATGGGATGATTGCATGTGTTCTATAATCACGAATGAATAGTCCTGATTTTCCACAAAGATGAGGCTGGCTTTTGTTTCAAGCGCAACTCTGAAATCCATGTTACGTTTGAAAATGAGATACGAAATTGTGAAAGCCTTTGAACTCGTGATAAATCTTCAATCGGTAAAGTGCAGATTATGCATGATCTAAAACTTCAATATCAACAATGCGCAAAGGAATTTCTACGAACATTACCAGAATTAAGTTCTCATATATTCCAACCATTTTATCGGGAAACATTAAACTAAAACGAGTTCATTTCTGATAGAACAAAAACCACGTTTGTACAATAGAACCAAAACGTGGCTTATAGAGAGATCGATGTAGAACAGATTTGAGGAATATAAGCCTGATGGAATGAGTGACAGGCACGAAATGACCGACATAATTCCAACACAGCAACAAATCAATCTTAGCATCAATACGTACGAAAGGACGTCGATATATCACACAAATTTGTTGATATTACAGCGAGTCACCGAGTCGCTAAAATCATATTGAATTTTGCTTGGAAATTTCAATTAAGGTGGATCGATACTTTAATGCAAGGGCGAATTGAAAAAAATATTTATAATGCAACATAATTAATTACATTTAATATGTGAGTATAATTTATTCAACAATATCTTCTTCTTCATGAAAAAAATACGCGAGTGAAAAAATTGTACAAAAATGCTCGTGACGAACAATTGAAAATTTTAACAGTTTTTTAAAAGAAAAATGTTTATTTCTCAGTTAATTTGCATGTTCGGTTATTTATATTGTTCACAGGACTATTTGCAACAACTTGACCGTGGCGTTTTGGAAAATATTCATTTGCCGAAAAGATACATGCATTTGTTCAGTAAGAAGGTCAACAA
>JABFQM010001602.1:0-19880 GCA_022816865.1 Zelostemma sp. ZL-2020
TATTAAATGTAATTGATGAAGTTGCGTTATTAATATTTTTTCTAATTCACCCTTGCATTAAAGTATCGATCCACCTTAATAAAAACACACGCAATAATATTCCAGATAAAAAAGAACCACTCGCACATTTACAGAGTCAAGTTGTTCTTCCAAAAAGCCGCAGAATTTCCACGGCGAATTTCGTAGCTCGTGTTTTTTCAGGTTCAGTGTCGTCGCAACGAGTAACCCGAGTAGAAATCAATCACGTAGCTCGCGTGTCGTGGTTGCCTCCCATTAATTTCGCCCTGCACGAATGACTACATAAATGATGGTCCAAACTTGCAGTAAAGCCTCTATTTTTGTAAGGTTTAGAACAACAAAAACGCTTCGAAACAATGCGAGTAATCACCAGTCAATTTCCGATTCCGGATCAATGCTTTACGAAGGCGTAGCTTTGTTTCGATGACTTTAGAACTGGCTAAATTCGCGAATGCCGCGAGAAGCAACTTCTTTCTTCGTGCCCGGGGCTAAATGGAATTACTATATCGGTTGCATCGAAATTTCCCCGCTTTGAGATGCGCCTGACTGGAAAGCTGCATGGCCCAGCAGCGATCGACCTCGCTCGATGTTTTTACTATTAGAAAGCCTGTCAGTTACAAGGCATGTGGCCTCGTGATATTGCGCATATCGCGGAGTCCCTGTTATTAGGGAACGCTCGAATTGCAAGATGAATGTAACGAGATGCCATTGTTGATTATTGCAGTTCACCGGATTCCGCTTTTTCAAACGCGACATCGCTCGATTTTTCTAAAACGAGCCCTCATTTTTTCCTTGCCGCTTTTCACGTCATTAATCCCATGTTTTCGATTCATTTCCGGGAGTATATTGAGTAACCTGGGTACCCAATTTTCCGAATTTTTCGAGTAGAATCAACAATAATGAACGACATTTTTACAATTTTCCGAAAAAAGTTCATGAATCCGAGGGATTCGAATTCTTCTTTACTTTTTTACGCATTGGGTTTTACCGCGATTTTTCAATGATTTTATAGTTTAGGTGTACTTTATATAGTAAAAAAGTTTCTAGTGCTCAAAATTCGAATTATTGTTATTTTTAACAAAAACTTTTTACTTAAAATTTTTTTGGTAAAACCCAATTTCTAAAGATCAAAGGAAAACTTCGCTTTGCCCTTTAATCGAGTCGCTTTTTTTCCATTGATGAGTTTTAAAATCAAAATTGTACCGGTCGTCAGGGTGACAATGTTTCCTCGTCGATACCCAAGCTTTTCCCATTGGTCTGGTCGATACAACGTACATTAGATCGCGGAATAGTTTAGAAAAGATTACTTTCAAATGAGCACAACTAAAGCACGGTAAAAAAACACGGTGCGTCGTTAAAATAAGTGTCATGCGCTCGGAAAAGTGCATTGTAAAACTGCGAGAAAAAAAAAGTGGATTCGCCCAACAAAAAGGTCTATTTGTTAATAAACGAGGGCTGCGACGAAACCGCTTTTGGAGCACCGAATTTCTTTCCGGAAAAATTGAAACTTTAGTTAAAATACATCCTGAGATGAACTTTTGATAAACTTTGAATCGACTTTCGGAAGAACGCAGATGGTATTTGAATGAAATTGATATCAAACTTCGATTGAATATTCAATTTTGTAGTTTACATGAAATTCAATCTACATCGCCAAGTTTACAGCTACAAAACAATTTTATTGATGTTCATGGAGTGATCATGAATTTCAAGACTCGATATTATTTTCCACGTAAAGCGTCGTGTCATGCGTTACATGATTCATGAATATATAATGAAAAACCCTATAGGTTTGTTAAAAGGTTCGGGTCGATACGTAATATTAGAGGGTTATAAATTAACGGTCAACACTCATAAATACCGCATTTCATTCTGCGCATCGTGGGGTCATATAAATTTCCGTGTCAAACGATCGTGATTAAATTTATTAATCAAGTAATAGAATTATTCCGTATTTGACTTTACAGTTCAGGAAACACAGAAACCTCTCATTCCCGTACATGTGTAACCTTACAATAAAACCGCGGTTAGGATCAACGTTGACGAACGTGAATTTTCATTATGTCATGTTCTACTTTGAGGTCGAGTAACAGGGCTTTTACACGGGAAAACAATTTACCTAACGATCCATCCAAAATCATTCTTTGAACGAAAACATCAAAGCCGAGCAATTCGCAACGAATGCGGGCCTACATTCAAAGGTGACCTTTGACCTCGAAGTTCTTGAAGGGCGAAAATTGACCTCGAAATCGAGAGCGAAAGCCGCTTAGAGAACCGAAATTTAATAACGTCATCAATCTGGAACGTAATCGTTGCGATGTATCATAACTTGAGTTCTCCATTCTCAAGAATATATCGTCAATTTGTCGATTGTACAACAGGAAATATACGTTCAACCATTTGAAACGATTGCAGCGATATTACGAACGTATTTAATCAGCCGAATGTCAAATTCGTTCGCGTGAAATAATAACGTTGGAGTTGAAACAAAACAAACGAGTACGTGCTAATCAATACATCCTATGTTAGCATACAGCGTAATATCATGTCGTAAGTATATACGAGGGTAATAGGATTTCCATAATGTAAAAGGGGATGCTCGGTATGGAACGCCGTCATACTTTTCAGCAACCAATTGATCACGCGATGGTTATTACGATTCCCATCCCAACGACATTGTTTCCATGAAAAATGCCGCTTTTGTCGATGCGATGGTTTCGGTGCAAATTTAATTGCGAATTTGAAACGTTGAGAAGTTTTATTCCGCTGGTTTTGAATTTTTCATAAGGTGAAACTGGGGCATTTTTATCATCCAAGTTTTATGTTTTTAAATTCGTAAAATTCATTGATCCTGCCCGATATAAACGGACTGTACTTCAGATTAATTCTGGCCAATTTTTATCATCGTTATTTTGATTCATTTCAAGACTAAAGAATTTACGGAAAATGTTTTCACTTTTAACCATTTTTATTCCGCGAGTTTTGAAATTTATTTACTGTACGTGTTGGGTCATTTTTAATCTACGGTGCATCAGTAATTGAATTCAATGTACACATACCTACGTAAAAGAGAAAATTATTACGTTAATGAATACTGAACACTTTTATATTATTATCTTTGTTGAAGCCATACTTTACAAAACATTTTTGAAGATTCTGAAGAACTTTTTTATAAATTTTTAAATATTTTTAATATTTTCCATACTCGCATTAAATAAGATTTAATGTGTGTAATTTGGTAGGGCAATTGAAGAATTGTTTACGACGTATCAAAATAGTTTGAGACATGATTTATATATGAATCCCGGTTTCCGTATAAAATGGAAATTTATTCACATATATGAGTATATATCACACATATATGAATAACTTGGGAACCATTTATGGCTAATTTTTACATAAATCGCCAAAAACTGCACTCCATTTATGAAAAACTTCTTCCACATGCAAGGAAATTTCATTTCATAAAAGGCCACGAATTTCACATGAGTTTCATTGGGTAACGAGTATATTTTTTCCACACATTCAATAATTGTGCTTCTCATTAAAAAGTTCAATTTCACAGTTGTTTAATCTATTGCATTTATTGAATGCGAGAAACGTAACTTTATTGATGAACAAATTAATTAGTACACACGCGGAAAAAAGTTGAATTCAATGAATAGCAATCAAGTTCAAATACTAATTAAAAACACGGTGAAATACTTGACCATTTACAAATACATTCATTCAAATATTTACTTTGGAACGTAAAAAAATTGCACCGTAAACATAGAAGGATTCCCGCGAGATAAATTTTCAGTTTGATTTTCGGCCGAGGGTTCAAATTTTTTAATATAACGTTTTTGTAGGAAGAAATTGTATTTTTGCAGCAACTGAAATTCGGAAATATTAGGCACAAAGCAAACTGTGATACCGTTTGAAACTCTCGGTTTATCGAGCTTTCGCTTTATCAGTTAAAGCTTTTCATGGCGAACAGAGCGGACATCGCGCGAATGTCTAAAAATGGAATGGAAACTTTGTAAAGGTCCGCTGTGAAACATTCGATTGAATTCGCTGTAACAACCTGCTCGACATGAGGCCCAAGTACATACATGCCTTATCGGGAATTACGCCTCGTTGTGAAATATTGCTACCGCAGTCGCCCACCGCATTCACTGCCTGATACACTTATGACTTCTATCGTGCTTGATCGTGTCATTTCAATACTCGAACGTTATCGAGACCGATCTGGATTTCCACGGAATGCAAATGAATCCCCTTAGAATAACCGTGTTTGCTCAACGTAAGGCCTGCTCGATATTCCATTGAATATCATGTATATGAGTTGATAGATTAATATTCTTTATCAGAATCGAATTTCAAGTGACAATCGAAACTTTTTAATATCGGAAATTGAATTTGAATGCCAAAGGTACACGACACTTTTCGACGCGATTTAATTTCAATGTGACTGAAATCGACGGCAAAATTTAATTTCCCCGAGTCGATACTTCATCATTCTATTTATGACAATAAAAACTTTCTCCGCGGTAACAAAAATCGAGGAAGCAAAAGAATATTATCGATTTTCGATATTTTAATGGTATTCGACCGCAGCGTAAGTTCTTGAAATTAATGTGAATTTTTTAAGTCTTCGATTTCAGCCGCTGGGTTTTCTTTCAGCTTCGGCAAGTGCACAATTATAGAATTATCCCAACCCGATCAAATTATATCAGATTGTCTGGTTTGCGCCCAGAAATGTCCAGAAATGACCACAACATTTCGCCCAGGCGCGGATACTAATAATTGTGGTCGTTCATGGACGAAAATAATTTCGGAAATTCGCGAATGACCACAATTGTCCATTCCTAAAAATGCCCGGTCGGAAAATGGATAATACTGGCCGCAATATTTGATGTCCAGCATGGAAATCTCTCGTTTCATCGAGCTTTCCAGCTGAATTGACATTTGAGCTTTTGTCCGGAGTCTACGAATGCGCCAATTATTTAAATAAGATCCCAAGCTTCACGCAATGCTGATGCATGTTATTACGTATGCCAGTAAACGTGAAGCTGGCGCGGTAATACAGAATAAGCGCATCTCGTAGCATGTTGTGGAAGCCAGAAAGATTGTTTGCGTGCTCGGTGTGCGTACTTCAAAAGCTTCAACCTTGTATCCGAGTTAGCTAATGAAATTCAAATCCAGCCTCGCAGTGCTCCTCCAAAAATAATATCCGAGATAATTCTTCCTCCCATTCCCGTATAATTTCATCCCCAACTTGATTGAACAAAAAAACCATGGACATTAAAAAGGTCCAAGCTAACGAACGTTACGTTGAATCAACAAATTTGCTCTCGACACAATTTTTCCTGGTTTTATTCGAAGAGTTCACGAGCTTTTATGGAAGCTCCTGAAAAAGGAAAAACGTTACCTCGTTCGCAATCGCTTGGATCACCGTCCATTTCCCCGGATGAATTCGAGCCGTCTCTAGGTGTGATTGATGCAATTATCCTCGATGAAAAATGACAAACTCTCGACCCAACCTTGACACTGAGAGAGGCTCGTTGCTGATTCTGGTTACTGTTTGTCAGAGGAGGTCGGCTGTGGTCACGGAACAGCGATGGAGAGGGGCTGGACAGGTCAAAAGAGAGGGTTATCAAAGGGGTCGCTCGTCTGTTTCTGAAGAACGAGGGTGGGGCGATCAATACTGCAGAACAGACCTCCAAGCCGGCTTCATTCAACAGCTTGAACTCGAAATATACGTTACAAAAACGGAGTCATTCCTCGACTATTAAACAAAGCGCGATTGTAACGCTTAAATTCATGGGAAAACGCCGCTTCCCACGGAGAAACAAATTCGTTCCTTCTCCCGACACTGATTCCGTATCGATCTTCCTGTCGTATTTTTACACATTTCGAAGTAATTCTTTCAACGTGATTTAAACGTTAATGACACGAGACGTCAAAACCACGTGGTAGCGATATGTATTCGGATCACTGACCCAGCTGGGGGGGAACCTGTTCTAAAAGAAGCCCCGCGCGTAAAGAGCTTATCAACAGAACAATATTGCCGAGGTGTCCATGTCGATTATGCCAAATGGATTAACAACTTTTTTTATTTTCCCCTGCGAATTATTGGATGAAATTGACGGGAAAAATTCTGGGGTTTCAGGTGTGATGTCAAGGAGGTACAGAAATGGCGAGTAGCACGGAAGACTATGGCTCGGAGTTGCAGGAGTTGCAGTGGGGTGGTAGCAGCGGTTCCCACTTTCTCCGCAGTGGCAGCCACTACCCCCGGAGCGGGACCACGAGTGGCTGCTACGAGGCGGAGGATCTGGAGCCGAGCAGCCGACATCACAATACCAGCCAGCAACGCGGTTACTACAGTCCCCCGGGCACTAGCTACACCATCGTCGAGAGGCCTCCGAGTGCGCCGCGTCACCATTCCTCGCATACTACGCCCTACAAGCACAGAGGTCATACTACCAGCAGTACTGGGCCGATCTCGCCGGAACAAGTCATCAGGTATATGGGAAATTTCGGCTGGAAAACTTTACACGCGGGGAGAATAAAATGCATCGTATTTTTTCATGGGAATTCCACCTTTTTTTATATTTGTTAAAGCGGAAAAGAGCGCAAAAAGAATTTAAAATGTGGCGAGAATAAACGCTTTTATGTTGGAAAAATACGATGGTGGAAATACTTCGCCGATAAAATCGATCTTTCGATCGGATACGACGGGAATGAACGTCACGTGAGGTTTGCGTTAATCTTTGTGAATGAACTTTTATCCGGTGTAGTTATTCAATGTGAAAGGTTTTGTAATTGTAGTGGTAAACGCAATATTTATGTACAATCGATAACTAACGCATTTACAAATATATCGATGTATAGTTGATGTCAAAGTATTGTTGTACACAATTGATTGCAATTTTTTAAATGTCACGGGAAAACGTCATGGGTTTTTACAGTACAACATAAGGTAGATGTCCCAGTAATGGACCGGGCCGTGAAAGAAATACAAAGAGCGTGATTATTATTAACTTTTTCTACAAAAAAAGCTGTCGTTTCAGACAACACTCGTAGTTGAAAATAATTTTCAATTTTAACCGTAATCACGTTTTTCCCAGCCATGTCCATTACTGGGACATTCGTGCTTCCGACTACTTAATTGCACGTAATTAAAAAACGAATTACAACTGTACCAAAACAAAAAATTCAATTTGTTGTTAAGAGAATTCTACATTGTTTACGAAAAGAACAGAATCTAGAAAGTTATTTTTCACTTGGAAATCAGCGTTTGAATTTCAAAAAGAAAATAACAGGAAACTATTTAAATTACTAAACTTTATAATTGCATAAAAAGATGTCTTTGTTGTGTTCGAATTGAATAAAACATGTTGCGGAGTATGAAATGAGCTGATTCGTTTTGCAGACTTTTTGGCAATGTCTCGTCAGAAAGAAGACAAGGCGATAGGAGAACGCCGGCGTCCAGTCCAGCGAGCGTCTCGGCGCTTAGGGGAGCGTCGAGCTCAGCATCGCAGCAACAGCAGCAAGCTCAGCAATCGCAAAACCCGCAGACGTCGCCGATAGCACAGCCTTTGAGCCTTCAAGAGCTCACAGTGAGAACTATAACCATGACTAGAGAACCTCCCGAGTCTCATCACGGCTTTGGGATCTGCATCAAAGGCGGCAAAGATGCCGGTAAGCATTTCCTTTCTCCTTTTTTCCCCGCTGGTTTCATTCTTTTTTCGCTTTTTCCTTGCTCGTGTCTCGTACTTTCTCGCAGTCGAAGAAACTCTTACAAGGGAATTTTCTTTCCAGTACATTTGCTAGATGATTCATTGATTTTGAACAAAGTTTAAAATTAATTGATACCTGCATTTTGGTTTTTTGAACCTTGTTTGAATTGGGTTCTACCACGATTTTTTTAATAGGCTGTGAACTGAAAGATCGACTCTGAGTCCCATGAAAAAATTCGAATTTTTGTCATTTTTAATTAGTAATTTGGAACACTTCTAATTAACGGAATCTTATGAAATCAAAATCGATTAAACTTGACTACTTTTATTGCCAGAGAAAAATCAATGAACATGCATTCAATTTGTTGGTAAAACCCAATTATTTGAAATGTTGAGTATTTTGTAACTGAAAAATGTAGATGTAATATATTTTTTCACCGGAATAATAAAAACGAGGGTAAATTAGTGACTGCCATGTTTTTTGTGTGTTTCGCTGAACCAGATCCGCAGTCAGGTAACCAGCGTTGTTGCAAATATAGAAACTGATTTGTATTATCAATAATCTAGCACGCCCCCTACCAAGTTTCACCCTGTTTCTTTGACGTTATTATGGAGGAAAAGTTTTGAGAGTAGTTTTTTATCTATTATTCAAAAACCCACCTGGTTATCACTCCTGATTCGCACAATCGCATTTTTCCCGTATTTTTTTACAATTATTGAATTTAATAAGTTTCTTTGTCCACACAACATCGCTCGTTCCATTTAAAATGCAAACAACGCTGAAGAAGGAATTTTCTTTCCCGGAATTACTGAAAAAGAATCCTCAAAGTTGATTTTTCTTTTGAAGCAACATTATTTGCAAGTTAAATTCACCAATTTTCAATGATGATAACAGAGCTTCTATGATGAAAACTTTATAATTCGAGAGTTTAAAACACAAAACCGACGTTGAATCGTACCTCGCTTTAAAGGTTATTGAATCTCGCTCGGAAGAATGTCAAGTGGAACTAAATGTGCGTATATATTCGCGAAAAAACTCAAGGGTCCTAACGACGTGAAGTAATATGCAGAATTGGCAAAACCCTTTCGGTCAGTGAATAAGAGTTTTTCATAATTGGATAAGTAAATTTATGCAGGAAAAAAATAACGGATAAAAAGCTTTGAACAGAACTAAAACGACTCAAAAATTGCTCGTTGACATTCCAAGTTAATAAGATGTTCTAGAATTAAAATTAACCAACGTAATATTATTTTAACTGGAAAAAGGTACAAAAAAAGTTTCAAAATCCACCATAATTCAATTTCTCAACAAATCGAAGTTAATGTGTTCTTCCGGGGAATCATAAACTTGTAAATGCACCTTGCGGGACTCATTGTTGGCAGATTTATCGTCCTTAAATTCAGCGACAAATTTTCGCTCCGTGCCCGAGTAAGTGTAACAAGCTCATTGTCTTCTTATCACCTCTTCGCCGCTGATTAATCCCAACTTCGGCCGCGTTACATCCGCTCCAATGGAAACTAATTGATCATTGCTAACATGTACCAGAAGTCTTACGACATTGTAAACTGGCAATGAAATCGTGGCCGCGTCAAGATGCAACGATCGATATTTAATATTCTTTTTCCTTCCAACCGTTTATTTCCTTTCGAATATTCGATGTTTGCATGCGATTATCCGGAGCATGAACTGCATGACAATTCAATTCCACTTTTCGAGTGCGATTTCATTCGTAAGAAAATAGCGTTTACATTTTTCGTTCAGTTTTTGCCCAAGTAATTCCCTGCTCGTGCCAAGAAGAAACAAGACGCTAAATCGCGAAAGTTTGAACGCCGTTGCTGGCAAAGGCATTTTTTCGCTTGGAAAAAGTTTCTTCACGAGTGGAATTACCTGGATTGTTCGCACATTTTGACAAGTACGCGAAGACCCGGGAAGAATGCGACTACCGGTGTAATGCAAAGTCCGGGAATTTTTCCTCAGGGTCGGGAGTTTACATCTCCCGAGTGGAAGAAGGTTCGGTGGCCGAACGGGCTGGACTTCGGCCAGGAGATACCATTTTGGAAGTAAATGGCACACCCTTCAGAGCAGTAACTCACGAGGAAGCGCTCAAAGTAAGTCTATAAGATTGCTCTTATTTCCTTTTTCATCACAAAAAGCGCTGTTGCTCGAGTAGATTCTAATTTCGCCTTTATACGAAGGTTTATATGAATATCATATCATTTTTTGTACATATTTTCGTACAAATTAGGAATTGAAACCGAAACCGTTTTATTGTCAATAAGGTTTATTTAACATCAAGAAAAAACTGTTTCGTGTGCGGATGAAAACCGAAACTGAAACAAAAATCGTAAAAAACAAAAACCGGAACCGTTATTCGTTCCAGTCTCATTCCTGGTGCGAACTCAAGAGAATCTTTAAAAAAACGTCCGGGGGCGTTTTTATTTGTCCGCCATTGTCACCATTCGACAATTTGGTGTGCTTGAGATAAAACGAGAAAGGCTAAAGTGCTTCATTTTATCTTGTAAGAGTCCGTTTTAATGGATGATCGTGTGGGATTGTCGAGGGTTTAAGAAGTGGGTGGATCGATGGGCCCTTGGATAATCTCGAAGGATGTGAATGCCTGTGATAAATATCTCTCCAATATTCGTTATACAGCAGCTCGACATTCACTCGCGAGAATCATTCATTCGGCCAGTTTCGGGAAACAAAAGAACACCGACTATGGGCTGAAAAAAGACGGCGTGAAGCACTCGAATTCTTAAATTCCGAGTGAATTGTTTGCTTCTACCAATAAATTTAATTCATGTAGAATAATTTTTTTCTGACAGTACAAGTTTGGGTTTCAAGCACTGGAAATTTATTTTTACTGCATAAAGTAAAGCCGAACTATCAAATGACGCTACATTTAAAAATCGTCGTTAAACGCAATTGGCAGTTTGAAAACTAGCACGTAAAACGACGATGAAGACGCCTTTTTAGCTGTGAAGAAAAGACGTGTTATATCGATGATGAGAAAATCATTACGCTGGACATGGGAAGATGAATCAGGATATTAAAGGCAAGTCAGAGTTGAAGATGATGGTTCCATTGGATCGATGAGACAAGCGAGTCAAAAGTCTGAAGCCGAGGAAAAGCTTCACAAAAAGAGACGAGGGCTTTCAGCTCCGGCGCTTTATCGCCAAAGCAAAAGATTAGTCGGGATCGATATGTCGGAAGGAGCGTCGAAAGACTAATTACTGAAGGAGATTGTGCCGTTTTTTTTCCTGTTTCCCTTTACGAACACCACCACAATGCCCGAAAGTACTCCCGATCCCATATCAACCGAAATAGAGTAAGCAAGTTTCTCGTTGAAAATAATCAATCGTGAAAACGAAGGAAAACAAATATAATTAAGAAAAGATTTCGCCCAAGGTGATTCCCCGACGAAAAAAATGCATTTTTTGGCACTTCAAACTCGAGCCCTGGACGCTGTCCAAATTCGCCCCATTAATTTTCGTCATTAACATCAGTTATTAGTCGTTCGTGGACGCTTTCCAAGTTCCCCAGTGAAATACCTCTTTCGTTGGTATTTCAAAGTAATTTTTGCAAAAGAGGCGTGGGACGAATAACAATGTTTTGCGCCACGCGTGCGAAGTGAAAGAGCACAGAACGCGCAGATTAAATTACCACGGTGTCGTAAAACACGGAAGACGAGTCGTTATTTCGAAATGGAGGTGGAACAAAAAGCGGCGGGGGAGGAAAACGCCAAGGGAGGAAGAGAAACAGGTGCGCCCAGCATCGCTGCGAGGCGCCGCAGCGCCGGGCGTCTCGGCGCCACCGAGACTCCGTTCATCTTTTACCTACTTAACGTGTACATACGTACGGAAAGTCACGAGGAAAAATGGATGAAAGTGTTTTTGAACCTTCGGCCCTGACAAACAAGTAAATCGATAGGACGACGAAAATAAATCCATCTTTACCAAGATCACGGGAAGCTGATAAGAGCTTCGGCAAAAAAAATGGGAAAGGTTATTTATTCTGCAGAATAAACCGTCCGATTGCGCTAAACTGACGGTGAAAAAGGCGAGGCAGGATATGACGGTTTAGAATGCGGTTATTACCGCGGCGGTAAGCCGCTTCCGGGCTGGGTGCTCACCCTTTCAATGACCATGAAGCATTGCTCGCATGTTGGGCTTAATTAAAATTGGACTGCGATATAGCTCGGCGCCGCTCCCATCTTCAACGATTTCCGAAACCCGCCCCAACCAAATTACATCGATCCCTATTATCGCGCCTTTCGATCCGGAAAAATCGTGTCCGATTTACATTTTCCAGAGCAACGAGTCGAAATTCTTCGACTGAAATCGAGCGAGTTCAATCTTCGGCTTTGCAAGTCCGTTTTCAATTTTACCGGTGCGCTCGCGGTTCCGGCCAATCGATTATGTAAAAACAGAAGCAACTCTCGTAAAACGTGTCGAAGAATCGCGAACTCCCGCGTCGCTTGGCAAAGGGCCGATCGTTGGAATCGGCGCAAAACCTTGAAAGTTTATCTGGGTCGCCCGAATACTTGTTCCACCTTCGTTCGTCGTCCCCGTCAAATTCAGGTATCCGCGTCGAATTTCCTGCCGAACTTCCTGCCGAGTTCTGTTTAGTTGGAAAATTCGCTTAGTTAATTGCGACTCGTTTCGCGGAGTCCGAGGATGCAAAAGTTGCTCGTCAGAACGCAAATGAAAAGAGGCGCGTAGCGACGTCGGCGATAAGAAGTTTGCCAAAGAGCTTTTGTCTTGGAGGAAGATTGAAGACAATAAGTAGATATGCTACTTTGCAGTATCGATCTCGAAGTGGTCCAACGACGTCACATCCTGCTTATCCTTGACCCAGCTGGCTTCGTCTTTACATCATTGTTGTGGCCCTTGCGCACTGGGCCAAAAGCGTAGCAACAATTGTACGATGTCGTTATCTGCTTGATCTTCGTCGATACCCTTTTTGTCATGCACGGCAATGCGCGATAACGTCGTACCCAACTTTGGCTGATGGAAGAGCGAAGTTTACCGTTAGTCACGAAACAATGTAGGCCACGTAGCAGCAGACAGATAGGGTGTGCTCCGATCCCATCGTTTTGCTTTCCGTTCGAGTTAAGAGTAGATAAATATGTTTGCGTTGAGGACAGCTTTGGTACACTTCAGATCTCGTTAAGATGCTCGAATTCAGAAGTTAATTAGCCCGCTAAACATTTAATATCTACCATGGAAAAGTTACTTCGCGAAGGGAAATTTTCCTGGAACAATGTGCGGAGAATTCGGGATAATTGTTAAGGACCGCTATTCTTGTTCGGATAAACGCTCGGGTAAAACGGAGTATCAGAAATTAAATTATGAAATTCAAGCTGGAACCGTTGAATTCAGGTTCTTGCTTTGCTCGTCGCTTTTTGTAATGAAACACTTTATAAAATAGATGATATAATTCAGGTTTATTCAAATACGGCGCTCTTAAAAAGCTCTATTTAAGATAAGAGGAAATTTCTCAACTGTCTTTATGTTTTATCAAGATAGCAGAATTTTTATTCAAGACAAATAGTCCTTGTTAATGGCGTCTTGAGTCATGAAATCCTCGACGCCAGACACAATGATTTCGTCGCGGAATCATGAGACTTGAACTTTGATTGCCATAATAGAGATGTTTTTAAGAGCGCGTTATCGATTAGACATTGTTCACTGAGAAAAGTGCTCCGAGTTGAAACGGACGCGATAATATCTCGTCTTTATTCTAAAAACACAATTATCAAACTGCAATCGAACGATTAGCAATGCCATTTATTTAATCTTGACTCGTTTGCTGCGATTTCCTGTAACAAAAAACTTTAAAAGTCTTTTTCCTCAAGTAAAGTTGCCATTCAAAATGAAAGCCAAGCTCTCAACTTATTTTTCTTTACATCTTCCTCTTCCAATTAAAGTTTTCAACTTCAACTCGACGATAAAACACTTTTCTCAGCTCGTGGCGTTTCGATTTAACATTTGAATGAAAGCCTGATGAATCATTGTTCTCAAATAACATTGACCAATATCACAACTTGACTGAGTAATGGCATAAAATGAATGAGACCAGTGTGCGAACCGCGTTTTGCAGATGCTGAAGTCCTGCCGGACGCTGAGCATGACTGTTCGAGGCCCAGCCCTAGACCCCCGTTGTCGCGGTGGTCATCCAGTCTGGCCTTCGTCCGGCAGACAGCAATCATGCAGTTGGATGGACCGTCAAGGCCGACCAGCTTCGCCTCCACCAATGCATCCAAGGGATTCTCGGTACGGGCCAAGAACAAGGAAGGTCGAGCTGTGCATAGAACCGGGTCAGTCTTTGGGTCTGATGATCAGAGGAGGTCTCGAGTATGGTCTTGGAATCTACGTGACGGGCGTGGACAAAGACAGCGTTGCGGATCGATCTGGACTTTTGGTAAGTTGGATTTCCAAAATGAACCTCTGGTTTAAGGTCTGATTAGACCGGAACAGCCCACTTTTCAGATTTTATTTGGTCAACTTCTAAAATTAGACAAACATGGTCAGATCTGAACTATTTCTTTCGAAGAAAGGTTCCATTGGTTCAACTCTTTCAGTAGATTTAGTCTTTTCAGTCCGATGGACAAAAATTAAGTCTAATCAAGTCTTCATTCTGGACTCGGAACTCTGAAGAACTTGACAAAGTCTGAAAAAAACGATGATTTGACTCCAGGTGGGAGACCAAATAATCGAGGTGAATGGCCAAAGCTTCGAGGAAGCGACCCACGACGAAGCCGTCCAGATCCTGAAAACCAACAAGAGGATGACCTTGGTGATCCGCGACGTTGGCAAGGTTCCTCACTCGTGCACCACTAGTCAGCCAATCGTGGTTCCGGGTTCCAGGTATCAGGAGCACGAACCTTTGCTTCTGGAAAGCCCCGGGGGTCATCGACCACCAAGCCCAGCGTAAGACATAAATCTCTTCGAATCAAAACGCAATCCGTCTTCTGAGTTCTGATTCATCGGTGAATCTCTTCACCTTGGCTACCTTGAGTAGCCGAAGTGAATAAGCTTTATATTCTATCCTTCAAACCCTTCACAAGGGTCTATTTCAAAGTACATTTCTGGCTTTTGAAGAGGCAGCATGGGAGACTGGCGGCACAGAGGAATACATTCAGTCTCGGCAGCAACGATGGCGATGGTCGAGGAGAAAGCGCGCGTGGTTCTGGCCAGAAGTGAAAGAGCAGCGCTTTCGCAGCTTCTGGCGGACTACAGAACGCGGAGAATAACAGTGGAAGACCTCGTCGGGAGTTTGGGAGATCTTCTG
Source organism: Zelostemma sp. ZL-2020 (assembly GCA_022816865.1). Lineage (NCBI taxonomy): Eukaryota > Metazoa > Arthropoda > Insecta > Hymenoptera > Platygastridae > Zelostemma > Zelostemma sp. ZL-2020. Next base: position 15,037 of record JABFQM010001602.1, read on the forward strand.
AACACCCACGAGAAGCTGACGCTGCTGACGGAACTTCGCGAACTCGTCGACGGCCAAGACCGAGTCGCCTTCGACAATCTGGTTTATCGACCGCGAAGGGTAAGATTGGATCAATTTTCTATTAGGATTAGGTTGAATTGTCGACGGGGTAAAGTCCATGTGGCGCCATTTTTGGAAATCGATCGTTACCGAACGGCTCAGAGTCGCGCAATCGTCATATGAGCGTCACATTTTTCGAATCTACGAATTGCTTTTCCCAAAAGTCCGGGGGTCATGAAAAATGTTGTCTCTCAACGGCCGTTTTGTGTCTTCTTCTTGAATTTCAGAGAAAAGGTGACCGGGCACATACGGATCTGACCGTTACACCGATCCTACACGAATTCCCGGTAAGCGACCGATGCGAAATGCAAAATACTTACTCTCCTTGCATTCGCTGACACGTTTTGTACCTGAATTTGTCTCACAAGTCGTATAACTTTGATTACCTCACTTTCATCTTGTCATAGACCTATAGATTCTTTGATTAGAGTTCCGCGAAAAAAGTCGAATCTAAAGTTTTCGCTAGATTAGTTTGTTGAGTGATTCGAGTTTTTTGGCGGGGGAAATTCTTTGTCTCTTTGTCTTTTTCTTCCTTTCTTTCTCTCTCTCGCTACATCTTTCTCTTTTTGCAAGTGCTAACTTTTCTAATGTGCATCAATGACCTACTGTTGCCCACGAAACTTTGCACGTAATAGAGCTATCGTTTCCAAACACCACGTGACCTAAAAAAAGTTAAATTGAAAGACTAAATCTGGAGAAATGACTCGTGAATCTTACGTTGGAGCGGAAGTGATTTCTTTGAAAAATGCACGGCAACATGACGCTCATAAGACGATTATGATACGTGTTAATCCACGTATACCAAAAATGGAAAGAAAAGGATCGACGCGTCATGTTCGTACTCCGTTTCTACTTAATGAAACGCATTTTTGGTAACATGAAATAAATCTTTTACCGAATGCAACCGAACTAATATTTTAATTGACTTGACATTTCAAGGAACGTAAATTACGTTTATTTCTTTAAAAAAGTCAAGGGAGAAACTTTTAAAACCATTTTGACGTCGAGTGTTTTTAATTGTAGTAATTGCCGTGACCTTTATTTAGGTCTCACGTTTCAAATTCAAAATAAGTTCGTGTAATTTAACTCAGCGTTGAATTTTCCTTTCACACTCGAAAGACAAATTTAATCTGCACAGTTGGGAAAACATGTTCGTATCAAAATAACCTCCAAAGTATTTTTATTCAATTTCCGAAAGTGGTGCCAGATTTTAAAATCCCAGTGAACGAAAATCTGTACGACCCAATTAACTCTGAACTTGAATTGATTTTACGTCCAACGCAAATTACGGTTCGATCAAGGCCGTGTTGCTTTTTAATTTGTAATTAAAATAACAATCGAGCCCAGTTCTACAGAATGCACACCAGTCTTTCCTTTCGATTATCGAGCGTAATGAAAAATATTAATCAGCATGCAAACCATGAACGACCATGCATGGTCGCGCCTGAACCGTCGAGTACAATTTTTGTCGTCGTGCATGAAATAGACCGTGACTTTTTCCCGGAGATTTTCGTTTACTCGGGTAACCGTTGTGACCTCGTAGTTGGAGTTTTCCCTCGCCCGTCCCTGTGGAAAATGTGATAAATATAAAAGAAAGAAAGGAAAGCGTCGAGCTCGTCTTGGAGAGGTGCGAGGAAGGATCGTGAAAGGAAGCACTGCTGGAACCCCGAAACCCGGCTTTCCCGAATAAAAAGGAAGAACTTAAAAACGAGATGCGAAAGTGATCCCGCATATAGCATGCACCAATTAACCCGATTGATTTTGTCAAGCACGAAACTAACCAAATCGTATGTACATAACTATACTTTGCGTAGAACAAAGTCCACATCTGAATTCGTGACGACTCACATGCGTACTTGGCACTGCAATCTATTTTGAGTAACGTCTTTTACGAGACTTTGCTTACTTTCACTTAAAAGCCGCATGATCTATTCACACGCAGCTTCAACCCTCTGTGCAACTCTGTCAACCCTCGATACCGTCCCGTTCATTTTTTGCTCAGGACACTGCGGACAATCTTCGCCCGAAAGCACAAAACTCCCTGTACTCGATCTGCCTGACCCGCAATTATCGTGGAATAGCCATTTTCTACTCGTAATCATGTCCAGAGAAATCCTTCGCAAATATCCATGCTGGATCTTGAATATTGCGGTCAAAATTCTCGGCTTTCCGTCCGGGAATGACCACACACCGAGAAAAAACTTTGGTTTACTCAGCAATGCGCTGAGGAAAATGTGTTGGAGTCGGGTCAGATGAAAATATTCAGTTGAGAATTATTTCGTTGAAGTAACTGAAGTATTTGGTTCAAACTACCAAAACTTCAGTTGTAAGAATACAACTTTAGTTGGAATGACGGGAAATTTCAGTTCTGTTATTTGAACTGACATTTTTAGTTCCTTGGTCACGAAAACGGAACGTTTTTCTCATATCAACAAAACACAATTAGTTATTGCGATCGAAGAAACTCAAAGAAGCATTCTTATCATCTTTTCTAATTAAGAGATTGGACAATGTCTAATTGTCATTGATATATTATTATTTCTGTCCGCAAATGACCCCAATTGTCCACCCAGTAATTAAAAAACGATAAAATACGATAGGGCAATCGTACACTTAAAAACAATTGATAAATCGTTTGTCAATGAGTGGGCACACTCGGAAAAATGTTTGTGTTCATTTCTGAACAATTCTGAGCACAATGTTCAATGTCCAGCAATGTTCGTGAACGATTTCTCTGAATAGCAATATTGGTAGGAAAGGGATCGAAAAGCAATTGAATTTCCAAGTCCTATACAACCCGCGATGTTCGCAGGGCGAATTTGCTCGGACGTGAACGTTGTCCAAATAACGACAAATCCTGGACTATTTTTACGTTCGATCGAATGCGTTTCCCATGATTTATCGGCTGCGATATGAATTCTTGAACAGATAGCTCGCTTCGATCTTGCAAGGTCCACTACTCGCTTTTCATTCTACTTTGCTTGAGAACGCCTAGGCCTGCTTTTCTCCAAAAAAAACAAACAAAAACTACCAGAGACGACACGCGCGACCTACGAGTTCGCCTGAGCTTTGCTGACTTGTTCTGTTCGAGTCTCTTTGTTTTCAACAACAATGCCAAGGAAACATTTTCTTTATTCTTTTCGAGAGATTTGCGCTTTTTCCAACGCTTCTTTTCTCCACGAGTGTTTTTGTCCCGCCAGAAATTAAGACGTAAAGTCCCGTTGACCCGTTAACAATTCATTTTTCGCAATGAAAAGAGCGCTCGTCCGATGTTCCCTTCGACGAAACGACAGTCGAAAAGTCGTCGGCCAAAGCTCGGGCAAAGCCGTAAACCAGCGCGTCTTACTTTTCTCTCTGTCTCTCTTTGTCTCTGCCTGATTCGGCTGCTGACCGAAAAACTTGGTGTCATTTCTCGCAGAGAGGTGGTGGTCGACCGGGACGCCTGGTGGACATCGAGGGAGACCCTCTAGGAGTGACGGGGCACCTCATCGAGAGCCAAGAGTACAAGTCGCCCAGCGAAGACAGCGGTCTCGGGGCCGACATGCCCAAAACGAGGTTAAAACAAACATAAAAACGGGGAACGCGTCGAGAAGGGAGAGATAGAGAGACGATTTTGGCTTGTCAAAAACCGCAAAAAACATATCTCGGAAGCAAAAATTTGACGATTGAAAATACGAAACGCCAATGGGCGTTATTCGTCGAGGGAAAGGAAAAATAATGTTATCATTCGCAGTTAACGAGCCTAATCGATACGGAACTAGCTCGGAAAGTTATCACGAAGCGACTGTGCGCTGACTTCTTGGCACTCGCGCCGATCTTGAAGGCCCTTTAAATATTAACGCAAGCCTCGGTGCGCCTTTTTCTCTTGCAAAATTAATGAGCTTCGCGAGCCTGTAGCGGAGGGGTAATGGCGTTCCACTGTAAGCGAACGCGAGACATCGATATTTCATTTAGCATTCCTCCCACTTGGCACCCTTTCCACCGTTGGACTTATTCACGTAAGCCAAAGTACATGCTCACTCCCCCACCGTTGCAACCGCCGTACAATTGTCCAGAATACGTCACGACTCGACTCCTCGCTTCGCCCCCGCGTTTTTACCGAGACCGAAATAACACGTGACGTCACTGGCTCCGGATAATCACATTGTAAATTTTCACTACCCTCTTTCGCGTGTAAATTCTGCAAAAGGCTTTTTTGAGGCTCTTTCAAATGAATTCGTCGAGCGTAAAATCATCACGTGATAACCGTTTCATTCGAATTTCAAGAAGCAATTGCGTCATTATCATCTCATAAATATTAGATGCGAATTATAATAAATTTACAGCCTTTACGAGTTTTATACGATATCATTAGTGTTGATAAAATTGGGTCAAGTCTCGAATTAATTACTCCGCTTCGAAGTATTAAGTATTTTGGAAACGTACAAAGCAAGCCAGCTATTTTTTCTCTGTCTCTTTTCGTCTCGTCCCTCAAAATAATCCCGGTTCATTATGGGCTCTTTAAATTTGATTTAAGGGGAGTTGCAACCTTTGAAACGATGAAAAGTTCGATTTTTACAAGTCGAGTTTAAATAATGAAAAATGCGTATAAAAATATAGGTTTTTTTACTATAATGTCAAGTAATTGACCAAGAATAATAATTGCAGAGCCAAAATTTCATAATGTTTAACAGTAATTTTTTATTAACAATTGACGCCAGACGTGTAATCCATGCGCGGACGATTGGTTGGCACGATTCCGAGAA
>JABFQM010001603.1:0-19880 GCA_022816865.1 Zelostemma sp. ZL-2020
ATTGTTTTTAAATTACGTAATACATTAATTGCGCGTATACAACAATTAGCGAATGTAATCAACTTACTCAAGGCAGATGCACCTTGATTGCACGTATGATTCACCGAGGCCCCGTACTCCAGAAGCGATCGTACAATGGCCGCATGACCCTTAAAAAATTAGCAATTTTCAAGTTTACACATAATTAATTAATCATTTCATTATTTCACTGCAACGATTCGAACCTGCCAAGCAGCCGAATGCAACGGACTTCGATTCTCGTTGTCGCAGGCGTTGACTGTCGCGTTTCCTTCGGTTAGCAACAAGGCCACCATTTCCACGTTTCCTTGCCAAGCGCTCACATGAAGGGCTGTTCTTCCCTGCGAAATGCAATTACATAGCGTTTATAAACACTCACATGGTACATAATAATATGTTCATTATGTTTCTGCAACGTTCGAGACCTGGCAATAAGAATTTTCTGCTTTCCTACTTTTCTTACCTCGGAATCTCGACTTTCAACGTCAACCCGTGAATGTTCCAAAAGAAATCTCGCCATCGCCAGTCGATTTTCAAGCGCGAGAATGTAAAGCGTACTCCGCCCGTCCGCGTCTTTCACGTTGACATCGGCATTATGAGATAGCAATACCTTCACGCTATCGTAATGGCCTTCCAGTGCCGCCAGCCTGAAACGACATACATCATGGATACGTATGCCAAAAAATTCGATAAAAAAAAGGGTTTTCGACGTCACGACTAGACATCGAATCTATTGATTACCTGAGCGCGGTTCTCCCGTCGTGCGCACGTTGGTCGATCGGTGCGTCATGTTGTCTCAGCAGCTTATCCAAAAGCGCGCTATGTCCTTCCTGGGCAGCAAGCATGAGCGGCCCTTTACCATCGTTATCGGTCTCGTCCACCTTTGCGCCGACCTCCAATAAAACGTCGCAAACTTCCACGTGACCCTCGAAGGCGCCGTAGTGCAACGGCGTCCAGCCGGAATTGTCACGATGCTGTTCGTCAAGCCCTAAGAAACGCGAAGAAAATGCGATTTACGAAATGCTGGCACACTAAAAAAAGAAAATGTACCTCTGTCGAGCAACTGTTTGACCACGTCGATATTGCCTTGGGCCGCTGCGACGCTCAGCACTGTTCTGCCGTCGTTGTCTATGTTGTCGACGCAGCAACCCCAGAACAACAAAAGTTCGACTACCGAGGCGTGACCCGTACTCGCCGCGGCCCACAGCGGTGTACGACCCGTCACGTCGCAGTGATCCACGTTTGCTTCGTTTTCGAGAAGCAGTTCGCATATATCTCTGTGGCCCTCGAACGCGGCCACCAGCAACGGCGTCATTCCGTCTTTGTCTTGGTGATCCACGGAGGCGCCTCTCTCCAGCAAAATCGTCACCACCTACATAATACAGATTAGCTAGTTTGGCTTGGATGCATCTCGACGCCGACGAGTATACCTTTGTAGAGCCGTGATTGGAAGGAGCGCAAAGCGCAGCGACGCTCAAGGCCGTTCGACCATCGCTATCTTGGTGGTCGATCGTCGCGTGGTAGTCGAGAAGATGTTCCACGATTTCGCTGTGGCCCATGTAAGCGGCGGCGATTAACGCTGTCCGGCCCTCGTGATCCGTCCTGTTGACTTCCGCGCCGCTCTGTAGAAGAGCCTTGACGATGTCCTCGTGGCCGGCCCAGGCCGCGCTTCTCAGAGCGGTTCGTTTATCCCAGTCGGGGCAATCCACGATTGCGCCGTACTCGAGCAGTTGTTCGACCACCTATAAATCGATTCCATCAATTCAGTCAATCCAGTCAATTATTCGCCGTATGATAGCCTAAACAACTCTTGTCAACTCGTTAGTTTTGGAACAACAGCCGCGTAAGCGTGGAGTTCAACCACGAAATGCGACGGGGCATAAGTTGTTAATTACGACAAGCGCTTTTCAGCGGCATTGCTACCGCGTCGGCCTGAATTTCAAGCTTTCAGAGAGAGCCAACTACTTCATCGGATGAAAAGCTTTTCACATGCTTTCGAAAAAATATACGAGTTTAGTGCAGTAGGCTACTGAAGTAACGGTAATAACACGGACTTTTTTTAGAAAAAAAAAATAAATGAAAGACAAGAACCACGCGAGTCGTGACTTTCCAAAGAAAGCGTTTTTCATCATTTCGAAAAAATCCGTTTGTTCCACGAGCCATTAGACCTCATTAGATCGAGCAGCGAAAGATGAAGCGCGTGCAAAGTAAACGTCAATTATCAGAGTGGAAAGTAGCTGCTGTTATCGCGACGCTCTTGACAGTGGCTGCTGCGGCGGCCTTAATCGACGCGTCGGGCTCACGGCCGAAGGAAATTGATATTCAGCTGTTGGAACAAGTTGCCGCACCCTCGCGATTGAAAACTAGATCCACCCTACATTCCCACCCTCTTTCGCGCGGGTAAAACTCGCCGGATGAGACGATTTCACGATTACGAAAAGGGAAAAGCGAAAAGCGCCTCATCCAACGAGCGTATGATATTCAGCTGTATTCGGCTATAGAATCGTCGCGTGCCATGACCTTCAACTCCGACGGCGCTTATCCAATTTCATCACCGCGATCGCGATACGAGGGCAGCTACGATTCAATTGCCCCGCAACTACCGCCAATGTCACTTCATAATGGTCTTTTTATCTCTTGTTACATTATTGATATCATCATTAACGAGGAAATGCTCTTTTCTCATCTTCGTATGAATTACACGAATACTTGCATGCGATTGGAAGAAAGCATTTTTTATTCCAATAAAAAATACAAAAAAAGGACGAATTATGGCTTACTTGAGTGTGGCCTCCCCACGCTGCGGCTCTAAGAGCGGTCCAGCCGTCGCTATCAGCGGCGTCGACGTTCGCTCCCGAAATTAAAAGAAGTCGAACGACATCCTTATGTCCATGCCTCGCTGCTAAATTCAGAGGCGTTTGTCCATGATGATCCTTGGCTTCCAGATTTGCCTTCAACACAAGATAAAATCAAAGGTAATCATTCCAGATTCTTGAAGATAGAGAAAATTGGAAGGGTGGGGGGGGGTATAATACCTGAGGGTACGAACTAAGCGCGAGTTCCAGCAAAGAAGCATTTCCATCGGTGGAGAGGGTGTGAAGAACGGTCTGGCCACACGAATCGGTTTGGTTAATGTCCCCGCTCTCGCCGAGAAGCTCCATCAGAGGTTCGCGAGGTTCGCAAGGAGATTCCGTTACAGAACTTGGATCTCGCGACGCTTGTTGACTAGATGAAACGGCATCCTTGCTTATTTTTTCTTCCGCTTCCTCCTGTTCCTCCTCCTCTTCCACCTCTTCCTCTTCTTCCTCCTCGTCTTCCATTTCCTCTTCTTCCTCTTCCTCCTCTTCATTTTCATCATCCCTATCATTTCCTTCCTTGACCGTCTTCTCGGATGGTTTGGCCCCGGCATCAAGCAGCAACTTCATGAGTTTCGTGTTCTGCCTCGGCCAGAGAATACACTCGGAACGCTCCAAATAGCAGTTCTGAACTTGGGCGCCACTGTGAAGAATCCAAAGTACCTGAATGGTGTGAGCGTCCAGAAGGCCCAAAAGCGGTTCATCGTCACTCGCAACTCGCAGAATGTGCTGACCCAAAACGCAGATCTCGTCGGGATTGAGGCTGGAGCCGAGGAGAGTGTAGTGCATGGCGAGCATGTTGTGACCTTCGTCGCACGAACAAAGGTATTTTTTGGTACAGTATTTGACGTCTTGCAAAAAATCGGCGAAACTTTGGTGAAGAAGCATGAGAGCCCCGGATCGAGAGACCGATATGACGCGCCGGAGCACGTGAAGTCTGCGCTTCAACTCGGCTTCCTGGCTGACGCTCGGATACCTGGTTTTCACGCACAGGAAAAGATTTTCTTGAGTTATCGGAAGTTTTGCCGCGAGGATGACGTTCAAAAGCGGCTCTACTTTGGAGAATTGCTTCCTAGTGGTGAAAATCCTTTGGCAGAGCCAGAGGTAGAAGCCGTTCAAGGTCCCGGGGATTTCGCGAACTTCGCGCAAAACGATGAAATTCTCGGCGACAAAGTCGAGGACCTTTTCCACGTACAAAAAGCAGCCGTTGCTTTTGATGTACAACTGGTTCAACATTTCCGCGGTGTCGCGCGATATGTGTTTACGCAGCGAGTCGTCCTGGTCCAAGCGCGCGAGAATATAACGCTGCACGTCGCCCTGGACGTCGGATTTCGAGAGATCGTCGAGGTAAATTTTGCGAAAGTCCCCGAACATGCGCTTGCTTTGGCGGCGAGCCGTGCAGACGAGAAGCAACCAATTCGGAAAAAGTTGATGGTGTTTCGCTAAAAGTTCGGCTATTGTCCGGCTGATGCCGTCGCTGCTGCGGCGCGAGTCCCTCTGCGGTGGATTCGACGTTTGCCCCTCGTCTATCGAATCGACCAAGAGCATTAGGCACTTCTTTGGCGGCTCTAGCTCCAAAAGCGGAAACAGCAGAGCTTTTCGAAGCGCTTCGTCAGGGTTGCGGTCGAGAACATCCGGCTGAAGGGCGGCTTGAATTTCCGGATCAGTTCTCAATTTTTCGGCGTAAGCTTCGGCAACGGCTTCGCGGCAAGTCGGAGTCGCCGCCGCCGTCGTCGCCGTCGTTGTGGTAGGCGAGTGAATACCATCGGAACTTGCTTGCAAAAGTTGAGCTACCAAAGATCTGTTCATCCCAAAGTTACAAACACAACATTATTATTACTTTTATTATTTTCTTTATCGAATTTAATTATTACAAAATGTGTCATTGCCTAACGAATTGAGCCGGGGACAAAGAGGCCTCGCTTCTGTTTTGGCAAAAATGTCGAGCCAAAAGACGGGCATTCAGGGATCTTTGATGTCTCGTGTTCGATCCGGTCGATGGCCATGCCAACTCGGCGCAAAACGCGGTTTTACCGCTGCCCGGGCCCCCCAGGATCAACGCCCCGCAGCTTTTTGAAGCAAGCCGTTGTTCGAGGCAGTGCGAAAGCTTAACGAAGGCCCACTCGCGACAGTAGAAACGCTTCTTTTCGATCACCGGCGCTGCCATCTTTCCTTCTTCTTTTTCACGCGAAGAAAACAATTCAGGATTGCAACGGAATGAGTTTTGCTGTGAAAAATGTACACAAGTATATTTTTATTCACGTAATAACACTCGTTTTTTTTACCTAAAAAGAGTCCCGCAATAAATCATTCAGCCAATTAATAAATGCCGTGAGCGACGTTCGTCTACGATTCATTGTCGCGTCGAGCAATGCTCGTATTCCCTACTAAAAAAAGTAAGGCGTTGTTTCGTTCTCGAGGGTCGTTGTAGATGCAAGGCCGAACATTGCCAAAGTCCCAAGAAAGTCCCAAGAAAGTCCGATCGGTAGAGGACGAAAAAAAAGAAGCGCGCACTCTCGTATCGTCGATGAATACGTCGATCGATTCGAGGAGGGCTACAACGCGTCTTGGTCCATCGTAGAGGTGATCGGGGGTGATCGATTTCACATTTAGCTCAAGTCAGCAGCTCCAGTCAGTTCTTTACGAGTCGTGAGTCGTTGGCGGCGGTGGATAAATGTTGATCGGAGCCCCAGGGGGCTCTGCGGCTTCCTCGGGCTCCATTCGCAGCTCTCATCGCCTCGTTGCGCTCGCTCGCAAACATTTTCTTCTCGGCCTCATGATTTTCTTCTCAACCTGCAACAGCGAACGGAAAGCCAAGCTTATAAATGACTCGCGTAAGCATCAAGACCTCTGGGAAACGTGTCCCATTTCGCGCAACGCTCGAACTTTGTAACTGAACGTGATATCGAAGCGTCGCGAAACAATTTGAATGAAGGAAAAAGGCAATTTTTCAACTTCGGCCTTCCTGAAAATTACCCGACGCCGTTTAACTTTACTACGTTTTCTTTTTTCTCATAATTGTTTCGATTCAACGATCCGTTACAGGATGGAGGAATACTTTTTTTTAGATACATCCCACTTCACAGCTGAGCTGTTGCATAGTTGCGATGATTCATGGTCTGATTTATTTCATATTCTTTCATCGCGATGCTGTGCAGTAGTTGAAAAAAAGTTTACGAGTCAAGTGTGTTTGGAAAGGCAATTATAGAACGGTTTTCTGGCGAAACGTTGCCGGAAAAGTACAGCAATCGATCATTCAAACGATTTTACGCTACCGTTGTCTATTATTTTTCCAATCAAGTTTTCAAGAATGACAGTAAGTATATCTCGCGCCGAGTATGGCGAAACGATATTCGTCGTTCATTTCTTCGTCATTTTCGATTTTCTACGAAATTATATACAATCATAAAACAATAAATTCAAACCATGAGCGATTATCCATTTTTTCGTCAATTTCGTCAGTAAATAATTCATTGCAATTGGAAATTAAAATGTTTGGAATTATCTGAAAAGTACATAAAATGCAGAAAGGTCTTGCGCTTGCAAATGAAATTCAAAACTATGTAAACCTGCAACGATTAAAATTTTATTGAAAGAATACTTTGAGCGTTTTTTCCAGCGTAGCGTATATTTTTAATCATTTCTCGACCCGATGTTGCATTCGAGTGCATTTTCTGGCAGCGCTTGAAAATCGTATGTATGCATAATTCCAACTTAAAGGAATACAGTATTAGTTATTATATGTAGATAAATTTGAATGAGAATTCGCTCCGGAGAGTGCAAATACGTATTCATACACACGTATTCGTTTCGCGCACTAGAAATATGAAAACTAAATGGAAATTCTGCGATTCTTCTCTGAAATTGCGACCAAATTGCTTTAATTGGACTCGGGGACTGGAAGACCTTAATTTGAACGAGAAAAAAAGAGATTACGAGGCTGCAGCCGTGTGCTCGATTCTCGGGATAATATAACTAATTCGCGCGTATTTTCAGGATCTCATTAGATTCCATGCAATTTCAAGATGAGAAGTACATTTCCAATCGAGAAAAAACAAAATATTTTGCCAACTTTTAATTTTTAAAAAGCTAAAAGTAAACATTCCACTTTTTTATTCGGGTTACAGAAATGATTATCAGCATTTCTTAAAGTCGATATCAGAATTATTATTATTTTCCAATTAATCTTTCTCGTAAACCTGCCAACTAGTGATAATTTCATTTTAAAATCCTAAAATAGTGCGCGGCTATCGCCAATGTTTAATACAACATTATCAGCAGATTATAATCGAATACACGCGATAATGATTTTCGATCAATGTAAACCAAAGCAGGGACTTTTTATTACTCGCTTGTTTGCACGTGATTAGATTTACAAGCCATTTTTTGCTTCCTTTATCTTTTATCACCCCCAAAAAACCGCATTTTAAATGTCAACTAAAGTTCTATTGGAGAAAGTACTTTCCACTTTTTCTTCTTATCAATTAAGAATCATAAAAGAATTGCATCGTGCTTGTACCCGAGTTTACGCTTTCCTTAATTGACAAGCTCCGTCCATCTCGGTACATTACGTTCAGAGCCCTGTGAAGTACTGCATGCACGCGCGTAATTAATGCGATGTACCGAAGTCTACACTGTACGCCATATTCAGACTTTTGCGCAAGAAACCAATCGAATTTCGAGCGATTTATTATTTCTTTCTCCGCCATCTTCATCATTCATTTTATTCGATAAGATAATTTCATTTCATTGTCTTTCGTGTCCGCCGAACAAGCAAATTCTCTTCAAATCGACAAATGTAAAGAACGATTGATTGCATCGGGGCAAGAGGAGTTGAAAATTGTCTTCGAAAAACGTGCATCGAGTTGAATGAAAGGGAAGAGGGAAAACGGATCGATGAGCCATGCATACGGTCGCGATTAATCCGCATAGATGAGCCCGTAGATGCGCATTGCAGAAGCAGCGATTATAAGGTTCGGGGGTGCCGCCCAGTGCGATATATGCGCAGCAGAAACAGGCCTCGAGGCTTTCAGTAGCTTTGAGAAACAATCAAGCTGATAAAATCGAATGAGGTTTGACGATTAGAGGTCTATACGCGCGTGCATCCGCAATGCGGCCTCAACTTTGGCAAGGAAATGGAAGAAAAAAACAGATTTCCCATGCACGATGACGTTTGGCAATGTAATAATATAAAAAAGGAGACAAATGTACCGTTCGATAGGTAAAAGGAACCGTTCCATTTTCAATTAAATCTGATGAGTTTCGACGTGTTTTATAGTGGGTATCGAGTGAATCGTCGTTTGTGTTTGTCAAACGAAAAGACTCTCCGGTGCACCGTGTATTTGAACGTTTCGAAGGGAGTTTGGGATGTAACGAGAGGAAACCTACCGCGAGGAATACACCACTTTACTTAATTAATAGCTCGCTGTATGAGTCATTCGACTAAATAAGTCAGTGACGTGCACTCGTTTAATTGTAAATTACGAGTGCTACCGCTGCTGTGCTAAATAAGTGAATTTCGCGAGTGTCGATGTGCCGATGAACACGGTCGAGTACAAAAATGTAATTCTGAAGCGAAAAACTCGAGTCATTCGCAGCGTTCTGACTCCGCATTAAGCAGGTACCAACCGGATTTGTGAAAAGAAAGTATAACAATTTGAAAAATTAATGATGGATTCGCCGCTAACTGGATGAATAATAATTTGCATTTCGCTTTTGAGGACAAAGGTGCTTTGCTGGCCAAAGGACTTTCGTTTGTCGAGCTATTATTTTTTTTAATGAAAAAATCTTTTGTTGGAAGTGCTTTTGACGCTATTTTCCATCCCAGCACTCGTTCTTCGTTGATGCAATTTGTAAATTGCCCAAGTTTGGCGAGATTTAACGACGATTCCAGGGACTAGTGATTTAGCGGATTCACTCGGTGTTAAGAGGCGAATAAATTTTCCGGTTTTTCAATTTATCTCCCTGCAAATAACCGGATTTAGGATTATCTATGGACATGTTTATATATGGGTATCACTTGCTTCATTAATTGGATAACAATTTTTAACATTTTCATTGCTCGCTTAATTATATCAAGTGCATTGAACAGTCATTGAATTAATTTCTCTTCCGCTCTCTTCCTTTTTCATCGCAGCCTGGTTATATGTAAGTTCAAGGTAGCTTTACAAATTTTCAAACGACAATCATCCAATTGAACGTCGGCTCAGGGTAAACCCTTTGATCGAGTCGAGAAAAAAGTTGGCAATTGCCTGGTCGGAGATAGGACTATACGTCTTCGTAATATAGCTATTCTTGTTATGCAAATGAGCGCAAAAGTAGAAACTGGAGGCAGGAAAGTGAAAGAAATGAAATCAACACCGACAAGCACTCGCGGCGGTGCTGTGCTGCCTGCAATTATCACGCTATTAATTCCTGATGTCAATTTGCTTGGACACGTCTCATTACTTAAACAGCTTGCTTGGATTTCAATGAAAATCCGAAGCGAACCTTTTCCGAATTTGCATTCAGTCAATTTGCACACAGGTAAAAAGCGACGATCGATTTTCCGTGGATCGATTCGAACGATCGATTATAATTAAATAACGGTATTTTAATAGTTTCATAATCGGCGAAAAAGAGGTTTTCCATTAACCGTCGGCCTGAATTCGTAATGCCGTGTTCGTATTGAAGTCGGGTCGGGTCAGAAGAATAATAATATCGTACTAAATAAATATGAGATACGAGCGCTCGTGACTGCATGGCACAGCTTCCTTCCTCGAACCTCTCATTCATTTCAACTCTCGTTTTAACTGCGCCCTTTACGAGAGAGCGACCTTTGCACTTTTGCACTTGCAACTCGGCGACATTGTCACTGCGCGTTACTCAATAATTTCATCTCCGCATCTTCTCTATTCTTTCAGCTTGTGAGAATGGAAGTGGATATGAATGGAAGCCTAACGCTGCCGCAGCGTGCATTAGAGTCGACTGCTTTTCTCATTTTCTTTTAAAAACGCGACAGCATTTACGTAAACGTGAAAAAGATGCATTGGAGCGAATGAAACACGAGCTTTGCACTTTTCCTTGTCGAAAGATGACAAAATGTACCGTGCGAGCACCGATGACGGTAATTCTCGAAACTCATTACATTTGTCCACAACTTGATCGTTGAAATTAGAGAAGCACCGAAAAAATGTCACCAAACTTTCAACTGTATTCTACACGTTACATGGACGAGATAAAATTCGCCATTCCCGGTTGAACGAACAAGCCATGGAGGCTATTACACGCTATTATCGTTAAAATTTGTGCACTTTTGCGAGGTTACTGCACGTGCGCGTGCTTTGAACGCCGTTGGTTCGTGAAAGAGAGACGTGTACATGGGTTCGCTTCTGCTCCAAGTGCATACGGGTATTACATACATTACAAGTATGAAACGCGAAAAGATGGCCCGTCCGAAACGGACGTTAACGATTTCGTAACGTTTAAAAACATCTTTTTGACTGTTTTATCTCGACAAAATCACCTGTGAAAATTATTCGACGGCGCTAAGTGCACGCGAGTCGATAAACTTTTTCCGCAATGAAATTACATAGTCATGAAATGAGCCGTGTCGGCAGGCCGTGATAACAAGTGCCTTTGAACTTTCCGAGTATTTAATGGAATCCTTTCAATAGAGTGAGTAGCGAAGCGACAATTCGATAAAACTAATGGATCAATTTCTATTCGTGTCTCGTCATTTCGAAGGTTGCCGCGTCAGCTTCGGCGTTCGTTTCGCCGCGTGGATTTCATCATCCGATAATCACGAGGTTTTCCAGATTCCGCGAGGCAGTTGACATCAGCAATTAGACGGTTAGCTGGGCCGACTAATTGATTCTCCAGGCGCTAATCTTCGTAGCAGCTCTTCTTATTTCCCGTCCTTGCCGTCTGGGACGGGACTACTTTCGAGGAGCCAGACCGAGACTTTAATCATCGCCAACTTAACTTGCTATAGCCGGCAGATAAGCGGCCTGTGGCCTCTTCGGATATCAACTCGAGTTTCTTCTTTAACGCTCTTGAATTTAACGCGCTATGCTTAATTGCATCGTTGAACTTACAAAGATGTGTTTTCCATCTTCCGCGCGATGAAAAGCTCGATCATTTGCTGAAGAATAAAATGTCGAAACGGTTCGAAGCAGAGATCTTTCGAGCGTCGGAGTTATTTCAGATTTGTGAAAAAAGTAGAGCGATTCTTGCAAGAGGTACATCAACGACAAGAGCGAGCAAAGGTAGGCAGCGCAGTGTGTGTCTACGTGAAATGAAACTCGAGCCGAATCAATACCGTGCAAGAAACGGCATTTTCGTCTAGACCTTACGTTACAGCAAGAAAGTCGTGATGCTTTTCTCTTTCTTCCAGTCTGTCCTTGAGTAAACATTAACATCCAAACCATTACTTTGCCCCTACATGTTTTGGACATCGAATCATTGCGACGGACATTTGTACGTGTTTATACAGACAAAAACAGCCTGTTTTGTATGCCGAAAATTGCACCAGAGTGTACGTTCTACAACGAGTTATCAGCGACGACTCGAAGAGCAACGCCGTGTATCCTACTCGGGATTGTTTCGCGATAGAGTCAATTTTATCGCGGGAGGAAATGATTGCCGATAGCGCTACTTGTCTCGATAAAAGCTGGCTTCATTGTGTTACTTGGCCTCAGGAATGACTCCCCGACTGCGAAACTAAACCGTGTATCTTCAATTATATATTCTTCGCTTTGTTACAAGAACAAAGATATTGATTCTCTCTTTGCACAAAATTACTGCGTTTGTATATGCTATACATTTGTTTATTTGGAAAGATTAGGAATTTGATTATGTAACATTACTTCGCGGCGGTCGAGATTAAATAAATGAAATAAGAATAACTCAGTCAAGATGGGTTATTTTGTGTATCCCGTTGCGTCTGATCGAAAAATCGATTTTATCGGGAGCTTCATTAATTCCACAAGTATGTACGTATATTTATATATTTTTTCCCTGTGAGAGAAAAGGGTAATAGTGACACGGCAGCATGCGGACAGATGATGCATGCAAAGGGCACGGTATTAATGGCACACAATGCCATTAATAGGTGATTTCAAGTTGGCGAGGAGTAACGATGGCCACCGTGGACCGTGGGCGTTGCGAGGGTTATGAGCGTTGCGAGGCGCTTTGGCTTCCCACGTGTTACCCATTTAGTAGCGTGTACAAGTCCCTTTGGTAACATGAAACGAATAAATTGCGAAAATTGGGGTCGAAAGTCCGGACATTTTTTCCAGTATTCAAGGTTATAATAAAGACAAGTGACTTCGTTTATGGTCTTTCGAAAAGTTTACAAATTCAAGGCTATTCGCATTCCGAAAAATTATCAACGCAAATAATGGCGAGATGAAATGGAACAAAATCCTATTGGAGCGTCAAAAAGTCGAGAAAAAATTTGCTTTAACAAAGGGCCTCGTAACTGCGGTTGAACTTTCAGACAGATGTATCATAAAATGTTACAGCGGTGATTTCGCAGCCGCTATCACGAGCGGAAAATTAGTAGTGAAATATAGGTACAGAAGAAAAAGACAGAGCATGTACATGCAGAGGTTGATCGAGACAGTAGACAGTAGTTATCTCTCAGCTCGGCTAAACAATGAACACCGTGACGAAATCGCTTCAAGTGCATCATTCTCCTGACGAAATCTCCGATCGTCAAAGCCACGAATATTTTTCCCACTTTTCCGACTTTTCATTCGCCATTTAAATGTTTAGAAAAAAACTATTTGCCTGTAAGTACGCGAGGAAAAATCTTCGTCATAGTCGCGTATCGGTACACCCGATCGGACCGACCTATATTTTCGCACAACACAACGGAAACCTCGCCATTATAATGGAGCACAAAGATACGATGCGTTGCGAAGGGGCAACGGAAAGCACAAGATACGAAAATATAATTAAAGATAAAAAAGTACCACCATTATTAAAATATAAAAGCTAAATAATACGCACGATAAAAATTGGAGGTAAGAGGGGCTTGTGAAAAGGAAAGGATCGCAAAAGGATGATGATCGAGATTATAGGATATTTGAATGTTCGATGATTTTCGGCTCGCTCGGAATACTCGCACGATTCATCTTTAGAAAGCGATTTCATCGAAAGCCTTTTAGGCGCCGGAAGGAGATAACACGCACAATAACCGACATCCGACACGAGACAATACTAAAGTAGGTACTGAAAAGAAGTGGTGACCTCGCGTGATCCTTTTCACAGCTTCTTTATCATGAATATTCTCAAATTCGCTCGCATATTATAAAATGTTGAAAGCCTTTAAATATTGCGAAGAAGAGTTTCCGGGTTAAAGGGCTGAAGTTCTAGTGGCAGACTAGGAATTTGAAAGTGTTTGGAAGCTGGCTAAGCATCTTTTCGAGCATTACTTCAAGTGCGAAGTGCGAGCCAGTAGCGTTGTTCGATGAGTAGGATAGGCGCAAGGAAAAGGCGACAAACAAAAAAAGAGGCGGCGTAGGGGGAAGATAATGCGAGTGTTTGCCAAAGAAAGTTGATGAGCTGTTGTTAGCACCGCAGCCGTCGTAATAGCGTCGGCAAAAATGTTTGCCAGCAGCAACTGGATGCTCGGTACAAAGAGTTCGAGACTTTGTTGAAACATTCATCATTCATTTTCCGCGCGATTCTTTCCTCACACGCGCAAAGTATACTTTCCAAATGCGTAAACATGTTTCATTTTGTTAAAAAAACTGTAACAAGCTATTTTACAAAGGGGAAACTGCATTCTTGCGAAAGAAAACGACATTGCAGCTAAATAACTGTTGTGTTTCCGTGATAAACTACCAAGTCGAGATTTTCATTTATTTTTTGCGACGTCCCGAGTTTAACGAGTCGAATAATTGAAATCGCTTTCGTTGCTACAACACTTCAACTCAAGATGCTCGTACTTTACTCAAAAGATCACTCAAACAAATTTTTCTACAGCTACACACGTTATAACCGTGCACGTAATTTAAAACGTGAAGTTATGAAAAAATTGTCAAGTATAATGCGACAGCAAGCATCGCAAATTTGCCGTCTAAGTAAATCACGATATTGATATGCGTTGAAAGGCGTATCGAATGAGCATACAAATTTGCGAGTTTGAACACTTTGAATTGCAAATGAATGAATTTCGAATGGAAAAATGATAATCGTAGCTGAAAAAGTTGCGTTGACAAGACAGGAAAAAAAAGAGAACTGCATCGACCACGACAAATTTACATTATTCGCAATACATACGTGTTCTTAATTTTAATCGGCAAATAATTGATTTTATTTGCATACTTTTTCCTCGACTCATTTAGATAAAAAAGAAAAAAAAAATAGCTCGGCACCTTCGCCAACGAAGCTAGATAACGATGCAAAAAGATTACGAAAAATGTCAAATTAATCAAGTTGTGGCAATTCATAATTAATAAGGTGACAAAACCATTAGCTTATCAACTCGTTAATCATTCCGTGTGGCGATCCATCAACGAAATACATATACTTGTATTATCGCGACGGAAAAAGAAAACGCCAACGCCGAATATCTGACCATTATTATCAATACGCGCTTATCGCGAAACGCACGACGTTTTTTAAAGCGTTTTCCACGCAAAAGAAAATATTCCCCAGCGCGAATTCTCGTTTGATTCCGGATTGTAAGTAAAAGTATTTACACCACTTTTGAAAGAAACTTTCTCAAATAGAAATTTCGCAAGTGTCAAGACAAATGGGAAATGGGAAAAATGGGAAAATTCTTGAACAAGTATGCATTGCGTTAGAATAGTCGATTCATCTGACGCATCTCACGTCTACTGGAAGCGAAGAAAGCGAAGGAAGCGGGTGAAATCCCTTCAAGGATGAAAGCACTTCACAGCGGAAAGACTACCTTACTCTATTACATCTCCACGCTATGCGTTTCATTCTCGGTTTCATTCATGCTCGAAGGATCAAACGAATATTTCTCTCTCTACGTAGACTCGATTGTTGCCCGCGAAAGGTCAGGAATTATTATCAACATTGCGCTGCCACAGTTGCTACCGTCGCAAGTTCATAAATTAACATCGCAGTATATGTACCTCCGATACTTTTCCGACAGCTCGCATTTTCTCTGCAAGATTTGAAAATCAACGATCTCTTAAAAAAACAATTGCACGATTTATCGTTTCATTCATTTCAGTAATAGGGAAATGACATATAAAGATGTCAAGTTGATTTTTTGCTTCGTCGCAAAGTTGCATTCATACATTCCACACACACGCGCGATGACTAATGAGATAAGCCCATTGTAAATAGCGTTGTTGTTATGCAATACGAACATATTTAATCCTCGACAGACGACGGTTTGTTGCAAATGGTATAATTTAATGGAGCAACGTACGGACGGCAATTCATTAAACACGTTTCCCATGTACACACGTGTATATTTTCAAGAGACATAGAAAGAAACGGATAAAAAAGAGAGAAAGAAAGAAAAGCCGCGCCGAGCATGCATGAGTTAGAGAACCGGAAACCGGACAACACGCGCGCACGCACGCATGCCCAAAGAATGTGATAAACGACACTGCGGACTGGCCGCAAGGCTGTTAGCTTACTTATTGTACGCTGAACCGCGAACCACGGGAAACACCTCGAAAAAACCTTCATCTTTGCATAAAAGTACGGAGGTACAAGGGTCTGAATAAGAGGGGGCCATATCACGTAATCAAGAAGTTCCGGAAGTCTATTTCCAGCTTCGCAACTCCTAAAATATTGCGTCTAACTTGCCTCTGAAACGCAGATTTACACAAAGTGGGAGTAGTTCAAACTTACGTGAAAAAATCCGCGATGCCAAGGAATAACGTGCAATTTTTGTAATTTACCGAAATCCTAGATCTCTTTTGTTTTGGGTGATTATATGAAATGATCTCGAATTTCACTCGAGATAGCGACGAGTCCAATAACGAATCATTTTTGCACGAGGCCACTGCGATTAATTGGCTATTAGAAAAATCTCAAATTCTTTTCAAGCCACGTCATTGCAACGTTTTACAGTTTTTTTCTCCATATAAATCTTCTTTGGAACAGTTGGAGCATAATACATAGCGGTAAGCAGGAACGATGCCATCTGGCTCGATTCCAGTTTCTCTTCTTCTCCGATACATATATGTATATATATCGAGACAATGCTTGAACAGCAATGAACGTGGTGAACAGCGTGTACAGTGAAGACTCGGCTCGGCCGTTTAACAGTATCAAGTATAAAACTCATCGACCGTATCGGCCAATTACGCGAGACAAAAAGTAGCCCAGCGCATACAGCGCGACCGCTTATTGGCCACAATTATTAGACCGGATATCTCTCTCATTATTACAACTACGAAACGTATCCTCGTCACGTCGATGCTCGAAAACCGTTGAGCGTGACAGAAGCAACTTGCTACAGGCAAATCTTTCGTTACTCCGAAATCACACCTCGACAATTTCATTCGGGACTCTCTCTCGAAGTGTTGATCGTCGGAAAATCGTACATAATTTCCAAGTGTAAACGAAAAACTTTCTTATTTTGAAACGCGCGACACTAATTAGTACGATACCATGATAAAACGCGTCCCTAGACAATTGTTGATTGTTCTCTGCGTGATGTGCGTATGAAAACCGAAAGCAAAGCTTTGGGGAGGATTCAGTCTAGACGAGATTCCACGAGGGAGCCCCGCGAAAGGGCAGCCTTTTGGAAAGTAGGGAAAAAAATGGCGAGTTTGATATCTCACGCGTCGATTCGATTCGAGAGTGAAATAATTTTCTAAATTTTTCTAATCGAACGAAGGAATAAACCCGCAAAAAATAAATAGAGGGAAAAAGGGTGGAGCTGAAAGTTTGTCCGAAACGTCGCTTTCTCGTTGAAGAGTAAGAGTCGGTATAAAAAAAGGGGGAGGCTGTGGCGAGTAAGAAAAAGAAAGAAATGAGGGCCGATGGAGCCGAAGGAAGCTGGAGGGAGCGGAGGAGCGTGGAAACACCGAGGGCTTTTTTTGCACCAAGTGTACCGTCAGCTGAAACAATAACGACACCCTCCTTCAACTCGAACGTCGCGAAGAATTTTAAAAGAAGCCGGATTAAAATACGAAAGACCAAGTTTTCATAATAACGCAAAGAAATAGAGAAGGATAATGATGATGCAAATGTGGCAGAGAGACGACATACAGACCAGCGAAAGATCTTTCTCGGCTTTTTTCTTTTCACTGTCTTAATCTTTATACTTTTAGTTGCACACCACTTCGCGAAGGCTTCACACTCATGGCTCGGAAATACGTAGCCATGACGCACGCGAGAATGCGCATCTCGTGGATGGCAGGAAACACGCAAACTCTTTTTTATTCCTCATTACCGTTTTTATATCACCGCGTTTCTCCGCGTTGACGAGCCAACATTCATTTTTCGTCTTTGTTTCGCGTATTTCTCGGATAAAAGCCACCACTGCAGTGAATTGTAAAGAAGAAATAGCATATCCGCGCAAACATTTTCGGAAGATGTTTATCACAAGTTTTTTTGAACAATGAGGAAAAGGCGGAATAAAATTGTATCAACGAATAAGATTTACTACGTGTACATGGCGCTCAGCTGACTCGCGTTCCTTGCGTTTTTCGCCTTGTCGTCAGGCTCCACCGGGATCGAAAGATTCGAGCATTCGAAAGAAAGGTGCTCGAGCACACGCGATAACGAAAAACCCGTTTCTCGTTTGTATCGATGCATACTTTTCTCATTTGAACAGCGCAGGAGCGAAACACCTGTGACTGAATCATGTGACTCACAACGCGCACTTCTTAAATGTTTATCAAACGCGTAGTTGCCCATGTGAAGATCGTCCTTACGATGTCTCCGTGATGTCATCCCACTCAACCGCGATGGGCTAATATGGACATATCCACGTGTCTTCGTATGTACAGCACATACGAAGAAGGGGGGCATCCTTGTTGAGAATCCTAGCTCTGATTGAAGATCAAAGCGAGGCGGCAGCGATTGCCTCGACGATCATTACGGCAATATTAAGTAATTATAGGGGCGCCATGCGCTATCACGATAAGGAACCATCGAATTTAGCATCTCCGTCTTAATCAGATGTTTGCCTACCCAACGACAGGCTAAATTTCATTATCAAACTGGAGATGGAAAAGGAAAATTGTGTTTAATTTCCCGAGTATCAAAGTGAAAATAATCATCGTCGATGGATTTATCACGCGGTTTATTCGTCGGCAACGGCAGCGGCGTCGTCCCATTTCCTGGTCGCGGTAAACGAGTCCCTTTCCCCGGTATTTTCCGGTCGGAAGAGAGCAAGCCACAAGCTACATCGGCGCATCGCTTGGGGACGCAATGCCTCGCGACGCCCCTTGCGTCGTCTTTCTTTCCGGAAACCAGAACGATCCCCTAAACGCATTATCCCCCAAAATACAAGGACTCGTTTTGTTTACAACCTACGTATTTTTGGGCCGAAATGCCACAAGCAATTCATGCGGTATGTCATTACAATGTTTTAAAGCGTATTTAGCTTTTGAGAATCCCCTCGCGTGCAGATCAAGTCTTCATACTTATCATAAATTCAGATGTCTCGCCATCAGCTCTGTGATATAAAAAGAGATGCCTTATACGGTGCAGCTCAAATGATTTATTTATAAAACCGATGCAGACTGTGCTTTTGCTGATCAATCGATCATTGGAAGAACGGAAATTCAAAGTATAGTCCCGGTACTTTCAAGTTACAATAATTGGTTGATTGAAATTATAATTTTGTAAATAAAGTATCACAATCTAGGTCATCGAGGAGAACAAAAATAATATAATTAACGCCCCGAGTAACGGGTTAATCGATCGAGGACACTCGATAGCACTGATAAATATGCCCAAGTTACGAATGCAAATATCTCGTCGCTATTTTTCAGTTCGCACAATGAAATATCTCACGTCAAGTTAGCGAGTCTCGTAGTCAATGGAACGTTCTCGCGGTAATGAGATCGCACTCTGATAATCAAAGTCGCATCTTCATGAAAAGCTTTTGTAGTGGAAGAAGAACAAGGCGCGCTTGGGAAGACAGATATGAGAGACAGGAACTGGTACCGCTGCTGTATCAGAACTGACGAAACTGACGAGAACTGACGAGAACTGGCCTATGATATGCAATTGCTGTTTAGTCAGAGCTCGGCGAAACAAGAAGCGGCTTTGTCGTGATTGTCAGCTCGCATTGTCTCCTCGCTTGCGTTGACGAAGTGGTGCATGCGTACACGAAATAAAACGAGTACTTTGGGCACGTCAGCGACAAAACCACAGCAGCCGATTGCGCGCGCCGCTACGCAGCGAAAGGTGCTCCTGCTCCAGAGATTCTCGTCGTGGGAGACTTTAATTAACGAAGGGTGTCGAGCGTGACAGACGGTGGCAACCGGCGCCCCCCCTCGTATCGCGAGAAACGCCATTCATTTCGCTATTATAAGCGAACAACTCGCAATATGGGAAATCGAGTGCCCATTAAAATTTCCCTGGCGCCAATTTCACGTCTCGCTCTCTCTCTATCGCGCTATCGCTCCTTTCTCCCTCCTACAGCTGTCTCGGCATTATTGTTGCGAAAAATCACCGACGCCCTCGCTCTAATGGTTTCACGCATATATCACACATTAAATGACGGCCAACTCAACTATTGCTCCTTGGTCCCCTCGGTCTAGCACACCTTTTTCACGTCTCCTACGTTCTTTTTACTCTTTGGATCTCGCTTTTAACGGTGAAAAAGCAAGTCAAGACTAGACTTTTTCAACTACGAGTTTTAGTATGCGAAAGTGCTTAAGGTGGATCGATACTTTAATACAAGGGCGAATTGAAAAAAATATTTATAATGCAACATAATTAATTACATTTAATATGTGAGTATAATTTATTCAACAATATCTTCTTCTTGATGAAAAAAAATACGCGAGTGAAAAAATTGTACAAAAATGCTCGTGACGAACAATTGAAAATTTTAACAGTTTTTTA
>JABFQM010001604.1:0-19879 GCA_022816865.1 Zelostemma sp. ZL-2020
GTGTTGAGTTTTTTTTTTTTCAAGCAGAAGCAGGCAAACGGGGGGTAGCCGTGACTGGAGGTCAGACGTGTTCCCTTCCGAGCCATAACTAAACGCGCCTTTACGCGCTTTTAACATTAGTATTTTGAGCATAACACCGGGCTTTTAAAATCCCCCCCCCCCCCCCATTCACCGACCCTATAACCCACCCCATATTTGTGCAACGGTTGGCATTATATATTCTTCAGGAACGTGCGTAAAGTGTGATTGGTTCGCCTTTGTCTTCGAATGATCAATTTGTCGACTGTTGAATATTTGCGAGCAAGAAAAATGGATTTCCCGGGTAATGATTCGTGAGTTGAAGCGAAAGATTCCGCGGGTAAATAAGGGAGAGATAAAAGGCTGTGAAAACTGTACATATTGGAAATGGTGGTTGAGCAGCCTATCAATGTTGGCGAAGGAGAAATGAAATGATGGTACGGATGATTTTAGCTTGCGCAGAAAAATAGGAACGGAGACGGAGACAGAGGACAGACAATACGTTGCCCGTATAAACCTAATTCAATTCCTTCGTGTTTTAGTTTAATTAATTAATCGTTTAATATTACAATTCATCAACAGTTCGTACTATTCATTAGTTTAACGTTTCATCTCATTTATATAGATAATTTTAGCCGATCCATTTTATCTTACAATATTGTTCATTTGTTCCGCTATTTATACGTCTCAAATTATCCCCTAATTATTTATGTATGTTATTCAAAGTGCATAAATATGTATAATGTATGTATACAATATTAACACGATTCACACTTGACGTTACAACATCGAATTTCATCCAGCCGTAATTTGTGCACTATTGAAAACCTTGCTCGAGACAACCATGAGAAAAATGCGCCGGGAATATATTTCTTCGACGAACGATAAAAGCACGTGTAAAACGAACACTCGCTCCAGCTTCGCGTTTGTAATTAGTGGCGAACAGGATTTTCCCTTCTCGCGACGTACCGAGCGTGATGAAAAAGTACAGAAGGCTCATTTGAGAAATTTCAAGTGTCTTTAATGAATACGTTCGTGGTGTATTAAAAAATGTTTTATCATTCGACGGGAGCCGGTAATAAATTCCGATATTGCGGGCTTTCGGGCAGCCCATTAATTGCGGCAAGCCTCGTCATTTCCGGTATCGAGGCCGTATTTCATTCGCAGGCTTCTCCGATAATCGGCTGCAATTGGCAGGGTCGAGCGAAGATGAGCATTTGTACGAACTTGGAAGTGCCCATTCGAAATCGCCATCGGGAGCTCCGTTATTTATTACCACTAATGAAAAGATCCGCGGGAAACGAACCCTCGGTTATCATTAAAATGGCACGGATTTCGCGTCTTCATTGCGAACCAAGTGTCAGGATTGTGTGCGATACCGTGGGAAAACGTGAAAAATCGAAGGAACGTGAGAGTTAACGATGTACCGGGGTTGCTCTGCGGTAAAAATAAATTTTTACGATCAATCACGAGAGGATTAGAGCACGGGCCAACGGAAGGAAAGGAAAGGAAACGAAAGAACAGTTTTCGAACCCGCTGCGAA
The DNA here is from genome assembly GCA_022816865.1 of Zelostemma sp. ZL-2020. Lineage (NCBI taxonomy): Eukaryota > Metazoa > Arthropoda > Insecta > Hymenoptera > Platygastridae > Zelostemma > Zelostemma sp. ZL-2020. The sequence goes on from JABFQM010001604.1 coordinate 1,562, forward strand.
TGATAAGAACTCGACGAAAAATCTCTGGAAGACTCTATGTTTCGTCATTTCCTCACGGCTGGCTCGACTAACATCGCGCCCCATTTTTTTCTTTTGGCCTCGCGCGTGTGCGTGTACGTAACTTTATGTATAGTGTCAGCCCTTCACAGCCTAATTCTTGGATTTTCGTTTTTTGTTTTTCTTTTTCTTTTAATCGGGGAGGCATTTTAGGTGTGAATCTTTACACGTAAAAATTTCATAAGAACGCCGGAACCGGCGCCTCCTTTTTTTTTTCATTTATTTAACTAATGCTTTTGTTTACTTTTATATCAACATTCTTTACCACGCGTTCCACTTTTTTTATATAAAACGATAGTTTATGATATTTTTTATTATAAAGTCAAATTCATCATACCTTATTCCGAGTCACCAGAGCGCTATTCTCTTTCGCCCATTCATTCGTCCTTTCACTCTTTCTCTATCTTCCTCGTATATCCTAATTTGTATATAAATTATTTGTTTAGTTTTTGACTTAGGTAGCTTTAGTTTAGGCGCGACATCGGCGTTAGGTGACGCGAGACTACACGTTTTCTCCCCGTTTTTTTTGATTTTCGTCTGTCAAAACCGAAGATACCAACAACGAAACGATCAACGCGTACAAAATGGACAAAGTGTTTGCGTACAAACGACAGATAAATCGAAATAGCGCGTGTTTCGAATCCCGTCAACGGGAAAGCAGCAACGAGCAATTTCACGAAAAAATTGCGAATGGATTCGTCTCTTGCGATCGCCGATTTCGCGTCTCGCGCTACACACGTCACGTATAAACTTAGAACTTAATCCCAGCACGCCCCGCGCGCCACGATTTGTACCCTTGACTGAGACAAATTATCAACACCGATAAACTCACGGAAATGCAAATATTGTTTAAAACATTTCAAGGAAAAACAAGCTTCACCAACGTTGATTTAACATAAATATTCTTTAGCCCGCGTGCGTCGTGTTGACACGCGCCGACAACCCTGAGCTCGCAGTGCTCTGAATATCGGCAGAAAGTTTCGCAATTAAAGGCGCAGCAGGGTCTGACAAACAGCGCGGAAGTCGAGTACCTTTGTATTGCAACTGTGCCGAGAGTTTTGTTGACTCCCGAGCGCGGCGAACGAAAGGCACGACGGTTCATTATCGCCATTGACCAAAAGAATCCTTCGTGTTCTCCGAAACCCGCGTTTTTCCAGTCATTATTTTCCATCGCTAAACATTTTTAACAATCCTCTGAAAGATTTTCATCAAAGAGCTACGATACACTAACGAAGAATTCTCCTTGCCCTGCTTTGGTCGCAAGCCTCGCGTTGCTCGCTTTCCGGAATTTCCTTGGGCCTTTGGTCCATGGAATCCTGTTCCAGGGAGAAACTTCTAATGCACCCTTGGCATCGATATTTCGCCTATCGAACTAAATTTAAACCAAAACCAATAACAATTTTTTGATTTTGTCTTATCTTGAAAATTATCTAATCCGCGTATCATCACGTCAAATATTTTCAAAAAACGAGATGGTTTTCAACGATTTCGAATCTTCGCAATTTCTCAATTGACAGGATTCCATGAAAGCGAATACAATTTCTCGTTACAAAATGACAACGAAATGTTTCGACGCGTAGGATCCCCAACGAGAGAAACAAACGACGAATTCACGACCAAAAATTACGGATCCAACTGCAGCGGCTCGTCAAGGTGAGAAACGCGCTCCGGTGTGATTTGAGCGTTAAAATATGAGAAGACAAAGGATAAGCTGCTTATTTGAGATTATCTTGTACGCCCATATAGTCATGGTTGATTTATCTTTCGAGGCGAGACAGCTCGGAATCGCGAACAATCGGTACGATTTGGGATGGACGTTCCGGATGACGAGACGCCCGAAGTGAGCCAGCTCCTTCCGCTGCAACTCGCTCGCATTTCTCCGCGACGCTAGGGTTTTTGTTTTATTTCGACTGGCAGTTATCACCCTTATCCGAAACGACTGTCCCGCGGCCGTTCGTTATCTCTTTATTGCGTACTTCCAACAGCTGAGAGCTTTTCCCTGGACACGAGGTAATGGCAGTTATTTGAAAAAAGGCCGTCTCGCTCTCACCGCGACGCATCCTCCTTCTCCTCCTCCGACAAAGCGAACGTCTTCTTTTAACGTACGTTACCTTTCGAGATGGCATTGTTTTCCGCTTCGTGGCTTTGCGAAACTTTTCTGAAACATTGGCATTTTTCATCAATTCGAGACGCTTTTTCAAGAATTTAGAGTACAACATGGCTCGAGTCTTATCCAAATTAAAGCCTCGAAAGGACACTTTTCGTAATATTCTATCGGCAAAAAGTTCTCGATTCCTCGGAGAGTCATACGTGATCAATTTTTCTCTCTCGGCGAAAAATGAGCTTCGTTAAAATGAAGCTTCTTACCTTTGTCGAGGAGGAGGCGGCTGCGTCGTTTTCCGTCGAGTATTCCCGAGTGTTTTATACTTTGGGCAGTCTACTACTGGACGATTATGTGAGGCGCGGAGAGCAACACAGCTATCGTTGCGATTACTGTGAACAGCGTGAAGACCCACAGGCAAAACCTGCGAGACGGGAACAAAAAGAAGAAATATGAGGAGAAACGGACGAAGGAAACATATAATTTTATGTACAAATAAGAACTCTGGGGACAAATGTCCCGAGACAAATTGTCGCCGTTTGCGGTCATTTTCTTCGCGCGAATTAAAAAATTCTTGGGTACATCCGGGAATTTAAAAGACTCGATTTATCACGCGAATCGTTGTTACGATTCTTCTTAGAACCGAAACCGGAAACGCATCGATGTTCAAACGCGAGACTTGATATTTTTGTTTCTTTTTGTACCGACCTATCGACGACCATGGCTGCAAATTTCCAATCGCTGATTATTTCGGAATCGCTGTCAGCCTTTTTCATGCGACCGGTGATGAACTGAAGCTCTTTCAATATCGTATGCAGCTCTCTCTGTGTACCGCTGAGTGGAAAAGACGCGGAAGATTCCTCGACGGTGGCAGGTCTTCCCGTTAATGGCGTCCCATAAGCTGATCTGCTGCTCGTGAAAAAAGTTATTCAGCCTCATTTCCCGGAAAACTTTCCGCGAGAAAGGATCTTTTTTTCTGGGGTACCTTATATATGCAGAGGCCGGATTCGCACTGTTCCCATGACGAAAGTCGTCGTCAATGTCGAGGACATTTGCCAGTAGGCTCTTACTACTGCGTTCTTGAAGCTCGAGCTCCTTCATCCTGTTGCTCATCTGGATGGTTTTCCTGGTGATCTTCTTACCCGGACGACTCATCCTCAGCATCCATGGCATCCATTGCAGAAGTATCGTTTTCACCTAAGAAAAAGCGCATTTCGTTTCTCCCAAAATAGTCCTTTTCACCTCTCGAAAACATGAATTTCAACTGAAAATAACTGCGCCTGTTTTCGGAAATCTAATCAACGATTGAAAGCTGAAAAGTAAATTCTGATGGAATTTAGATACCGTTTTTTAAACGCGATCTGAATTTTGTTCGAAGCTTAAGTTGAGGTAAATTGCATCTAATTGCGCGTTAATAATGATTAAATTGAATTTCAGTGCTGGAAATCAATGATTTATGAGGTAGCCGGGGCATGATACAAATCCAATCTAATGTACTCACGTAGTTTGGCATCTCGTGAATGTCGGCCGTTCTATGATGATAATTGAGCACCACGACGGTCAGGACAACGCTACTCGCCACCATGAACATGATGCAATTGAAGTACGTCCCTACATCGAGGAATTTCCGAAACCCCCAAAAGCAAAAAAACAAGCGATTAGCTGGCGAACGTGTAAATCTTTCCTATGTACACGAAAACCGAAGTAAGAACAGTGGAAACTCGGTGCTTCGATTATAGGCATCGCAATATCATTGCGTTCGATTCAATTCCGATTTTACGGAAGCTTCGATTATCGAACCAATGAATTGCACATCTAATCGCTAAATAAATCGAAGAAATTCGAGTATCTGGAATATTTTTTTGGACATCGCGAAAAGAAGTGAGGTGACAATGGATACTCGTATTTCCCGGGTTTATGACAGTCTTATGCAACTACGTTGTTGAATCCTATATCAGTGGTGTTATTTCAGAGGATGAAGCATTGACAGACACACGCGCATTCGCTTCGGATGCATTCTCATTTTGTTTAGCAGATTTTTATTCCGCTCTGTCAAGGCACTGCGAGAAGAAGAGCTCAACTATTGGGAAAAATTGGTCGAATTGCGATGTAGAGCGAGCGTGGAAAGACAGGGAGAATAATAAAAGGAGGTAACTGGCATTGGATGCAATAAAAGCATACTACGTTGCGTGCAAGGCATGTATGTTTGTATAAGCCATGCAAAGTCCAAGATCCACTACACCCAAAGCCACTGTTGCCAGACCTGGAAATAAATCCCTCGATTGCTTATCGGAGGGATCGATTCTTCCGACGTGAAAATCGATAAGCTAAGAAAAGCTTAGTCGGAGTGGGAATTTCATAGATTTGGCAACTCTTCCAATGCACTTTTATCGGTAGATGTTTATTTCGAATTTCGTTGAAAAGTGTAGTTTTTCAACAACGAAAATTAGCTGGGAATCGTACTCGGGCTTCTCTACTTTTTCACAACCATTGCGCACTTCGGAGTTCAACGTTCTGGAAGCAACTACACTTTTTCCCCGGACACATATTTAGGTCACCCTTTTCGGGATTTAATTATTTTCCTTACGTTTAGCAACACTATACCATCACGTTCAATAGTAGTAGTCCAAAATGCGAGAGGTGCAAAGATGCTCGAGGAAAAAAGCGATGCGTTTTCGAATGGTTGAGTCCTTATCATCGGCCGAGGTATAATAAACTCGCGAGTGTGTGCGCACGAGAACGTCACGGGCTTGTAATGATATATTATATAAATGATGGATTTCCATTCTCTTATTGTACACGCTGTACGAAATTTGTTCCATTCAATTCATTCGCGAGCTTGTATTACTTTATGTACACAGCCACATAATACGAAGTAGCGGTGAATAGTGCAGCGTCATTTATGCACGAAATTAAAGTGCTTCTTTTTTAAAATGCTTGGATTATACGAAGTAGGGATTCAAAAACTAATACGAGTTGTATAGGGAATAAAGTTTTTTAAGTTTCATTATTTTTACACCTTCCACGTTATCTCAATACTCGTCATCGGAATTAGATGACATCACATAAAAATTATATCAAAACCCGCGGAAAATGAATTAGATCTATTTAAATTCAATTAAATTTAGTTTGGAAGAACTTTAAAATAGATTCCATCAGATCTAATTGATTTTTTACGAAATGCTCAGTATAATTATTCGCTTTATCAGGAAATCATAGATATATGATGAATATAAATGCAGACCATACAACAGAATTGTTTATCGTCGGCTGAAAGCTATTTACGGACATGTATTTATGTCAGAGTAGCCTAAGTCAGAGAACCATGGATCAAGTGTAATATTGTCAAAACACTTTTCGAAGCTGATACAGTTTAATAATGTAATAAATAATAATTAAGACCGAATAATAACAATGACAGCAGCGACCGCGCGTATATTGGAAGCTTTATTCTAGCGTGTATTCCGCCGCTATGCTTGGTAAGACGTGATTATGCAATAGGAATTAAGCCCGTACGAGCACGGTTGCTACGCTCCTTGAATACTAAAGCTCAAACGCTTATTTACGATCTTCAGAGCCCAACGATGCACCGAAATCGCTCGAGAAAAACGCTGCTTCGAATGATTTTATTTCCCATGCCGAAGCAAATAATTATTTTCAATTCGAATGAATTAATTAAGAACAGTGATAGAGGAGAGAAGAGGAGGAAAATAGCACGGACTTGAAGATTCCGCTTGACGATTGTTCCATAACGAACGTGCCTCCAAATTCATTGGTCGATCGATTCGCGGAATATTCGCTAGACTCGTTTATGAGCGTTATTTACGTACCGGTAAAAATATCGCGGAAATTCTATACCCGGCTGGGCTTTCGCTCCTCGGGACCTACATTTTTATGAATTATTTTCGACTTTTTTCACTCGATTCGCCGCATAATGCAGTCACAATTATCTCGCCGAGTCGGCAACGCCTTCGGATTGTAAACCCAATCATAATGCGCTAACGAGAAAAAAAGAAGGCCAACTTTTGAATATTGTGACGGCAATAATGCTGCTTTTCAGTTGCCTTCCCCTTTTCCTTCGTTCCCTCGCTCTATTACCCAAAGCAGCTACAACGACGAATATTCTCTGCTCGAATATATGCCAAAACTCCACGATTTTCCCTCCTTTCTTTCTTTTTTCCGCGTTTACTTTTTATTCCTTTTTGCTCTTTTTCGCTATTGGCCCCCGGCTTTAGAAAAGCAGCCGATCAATGCGATTCTAAATGTCCACTTTTTTCATCTCGTTCGACGTTCTGTCAGGAACGAGGTTTATGCGGAGTCAAATGACTTTGTACATCGTGATTTTGAAGATCAAAGTTATGATACGCCCATTGGAAAAACAAACATAATATGCCCTGTATCCCATGCGGAACAATTTTTAAAATCCCGGGAAATGATCTTCAGGCTTGAACATATCAGACCTGATTTGACCCAATCTACCAAAAAAGGATAAGTTTCAAAAGAACAAAACATTTCCTTGAACCTACAGATTATTTCTTCAAGTATGGAAGAAATAGTTTGAATCTGATCGGACCTGAAACCAAAGCTATTCGAACCTAAAGTTAATTTCCCCGGATACCATAATATATAACAACGAAATTAGAAACCTGCGCAGTAAATACCTACAGAAAGCGCAGGAACAATAATTTTGGCCGGAACTCAATAATTACTCGTGCTACCTTTTTCAATCCTGTATACGTTTATTTTTCCATGGGTAGTTAAAAATGTTGTATACTCGTCAGGTTGATTGAAACAAGTAAAAGCAATTTACACCAAGTTGACAAAGGCTACACGACAACCGAAGTTGAATATTTATTTTCCATGGAAAATAAAGTGCCGCGATAGAAGACGAACGATGCCTTTTGCAAGAAATGTAGCCGTCAGAAAAATGTTTACCTCCGCGATTCGCAATACAAAAGATTTCCCGACCAAAATGCGAGAGATAATAAATCGAGGAATTGACGTCGAAGCATCTTTCGGTTTCTTTTCCGGTTATTAAAGCCGTTAACGAAGAGTTTAAGCGCGGGATTCAATATAATCCCGTGGATAATCGATCGAAAAAGTTTTCTCGAAGCATCGTTCAAAGATACATTATTTCATTGGATTCTGGCAAAGTCATCGCGCGACACGGACCATTAATCATGTGACATGCAACGATGCCTCGCTTTCAGGAAGTGGGACGCTTCGAATGGAATATAAGGGCAAATGCAAGTAAGACGAGGTAAGTTGGCGCGCCGCCAGCTTTTTCCTGTCCCAGGTTTATACTACTTACGAACCGCCAGACTTCGCGCGGGTATAATAGAACGTGAGGTACGTTTGTGCAGCCGCGTTACTAAAAGGATTAGCCAATTAATCCCAGGTGTGTGCTTCCTATACGCTCTAAATGAGTATAAAGCGTCGGACGAGACGAAGGCTATTAGCGGCGAATACAGCGGAATCGGAAACGACCGGGGGCCTATTCTTCAGAGCTCTTTTTTACTTGAACAAATTCACCCCTTTTTTCGCCCTCGACGGACGGCTCGTTGACAGAGAAGAGTAAAACATCGGCCAATCTCCGCTACTTCAATGAGAATCTCTACTTTTTGCTACGAATACAAAGCAGATTTGCTGCTGCGCTTAATCGCAACGGACAAGTTCAAAAATAATTTTTTTTTCGAGATATTGTGAGAGATAAAATGAAGTTGTTTTGTAGTATAGGGAGCATTTCTGAGCGAGTGGATTTGAGGAAGACTGTAGCCCCGATTAAGCTTGTCCCGCTCAAACTTTCCCGATTCGGAGGATGCAACTGTTATTTCCGACAACATGGCACGTAGTACTTAGCTTATCGTCGTTTGGACTGGAATTACCTATTTACTGATAACCTGCAAGTGCTTATCTCGTCTTTTCTCACACTGTACAGAAGCTCGTACATCTTTTCCCGTGTTTCCGAAGTACTTTAGTGAAAATGGTTACTTCTTTCTTCTATCGCGGTGCAATTTATTTGGAAACAAAGTATGTGGCTGTATAATGAACGTAATCAATGTTATTTTGCACTCGCAAATTACCGGGAAAACGACATTCGAGTTATTGATGCGGACAGGAAATAGTGTTGAATGTAGAATGATTTATTGAAAGGAATCAGAGACCGGTTTGTATGACATTTTGTGTGACTCGAAAATTGATGAAAATATCTGTGGTCGATCAAAAATTGAAAGGTTCTTTCAATATTTTTGACTTGCGAGTGAAATTTTCAGTGGTATTAAAAGTTTTCCAGGAGTCTCCGAAGAGTCTTCGGAGACCTCATCACGACGACGAAAAGTCCATGGGGAGCTTCGAAATACCTTTATGGACTTATGTTTGAAAAGTTTCCAAACGTTTTTTTTTTAAGACCTACGAAAATTACGTTTGCTAGCGAATAAAAAAATGTTGGTATTTGAAATATCGGATGGTCATATAAATCGAGGAATCGAGGAAAAAATAACCTCGGAAGATATTTTTGGTCATGAAAATGTTTTTGATATTCAATAAAAAAATTAAGCGACCAGGTGGCGTTTTATCTACCTGTTCGAATATTTCTTGATACAAAAGCCAAACTTGTAAACCAATTTTACGATAAAAACGACTGCCCATTTCCAATACAGGAGTCGTATAACGCGGGAACGTTTTTCTCGTAAAATTGGTTTTCTGGTGTTCCTTTTTTATCCAGAAATATTCGACCAGGTAGATAAAAAGCAGTTATCTTCTTCATTTTTTAAATTGGACGTCAAAAAAACATCGACGAAAATGTTTTCTGAGGTTGCATCAACCGTAAAAAGCAAATGATAATGCAATTTGTGGAAGAATGACAGTGAATTGCATACGAATAAAATAATTAAGGAACACATGAAAGGTCGTTTACGAGTAAAATTTATTATGTTAATACCGGTTCATTAGATTAGCCCTCAACGGATCGCCTGGATTTACGGGAGCCATGAGAGATTCAATTAAACATAATCACGGCTGTATCGTTCGCTCCAATGAATATGTATGAAAATTATTATTCGACATCACAGCTTTCTGTAATATTTATGCACATATTTGCATTATGAGCAGATTATTTCACCCTGAAAAAATGTAATCAATTTTCCGTTAATCCAAGTGCCAATTAGTTCCAATTAATTCCGATTGTAGCGTTTAAAAGAGTATCTCTTTTCGGGAACTTTGTGTAAGGGTTTTAGTAATTTGCATTAAAATGAATTTCTTATTGTTAAACCAAGAAAATTAAGCGAAAATAGTGTATCAATGGTACATTGCGTAGCACGGCGGAAAACATTTTTTATCTCCAGAAATGAATGTTACTTTTTACCTTCGTGATGCGACTACGGATACAGAGAAAAATATCTTGCAAAACGTGATTATAATAATTCCTACGGCGGTATACTTTTTCCGTACAATTGTTTGAAATACTTCGGATCGAAGATAATAAATGTACAAACGCAGAGTATAGAAGTCATTCTTACGATACGACAGGCTTGAAAATGAAACGAGCCTTTGAAGCTGAAGTGCTATATCACGCAAAGACATACAAGCAGACAGATAACATAATATATGTATAATATATAATACATATAATATATGTATATATTTTTAGATCAGAGAAACACATGGAAAAAATATTAAAGCGAATCGTTCTAGCTGCAGCGGCAAATGTTTTCGTTAAGACGGTTAAATTCACCGCAGCAGTGGAAACGTGGTGGTCGCGAAAGAGATCTTTTTTCCGTGTAAATACGTGGAAAATATATTCTCGACTGGCGAAGTACAGCTTTTAATCCCTGATGAATTTATGGCTAAAGTTATAGGATTTATACATCCCATTTATTTAGCCGACGATGCGGAGTGCATTTTTGTCCCATGCATTTATTGTACGTTTTTAAAGAGTACTTTTTTATGTTATGGCGAAGTTGGAAGAACCAGAGCCGGGTGATTTCGCGTGGAAAAGCGATCGCACTTTACATAACTGGGTCGATTCGTCAAGTTATAGGATCAGGTTTCGCGAGAGATTGCGGTCGGTGCGAAGCAGCTACATTCGCGACACGTCTCGTCGAATAGTCGCATCGAAATTTATTGCAGTGCATTAGAATTCTTTCATTTTGCTGCAACAGCAGCCAAGAAAACATTTTTCGTTCCATTCGAAACCATTACCATTGGAAATAAATTTTGTTTTATGTTGAATCCGCAGTATTGGGAAAAGTCTTTTTGAAATCAACAAATTTCCTGCAGCAGCTCAGTGAATAAATTATGTACGATATATCAAAAATTCAAGTCAGTGAAAATCATAATTCTTTCATTAAATGAATAATTGAATTATCAAAGCATCAAATGAATACATATGATCATTTCGTTTTTATTATTATGTAGTCCTATTAATGGGTTTCAAAATAATTATCCTGTTCAAATTATTTCGATTTGATGTTGTAAATGCAGTATTAAATGAAATTCAAATTAATGCACGCATTGTCTGGAAATGTTTCGAAATAATGTACAAATAAATAAGCGGATCGCGTAAAATGCTTGAAGCAAAGTGTTGGAAACCGACGAGAACGTGTCATGGAAGGCAGGAAATGACTATTTTATGATAGTCAATCTCCTCGCGAAACGAAAGGGTTAATAATTCGGTACCGCCACCGCCACCACGTCGCGCGATTCAACGTGAAATCTCGCCCCTGCTGGCTGTCTCGTGCCAGCTAACGTCGCTCCTGCGAATACGTCAAGTATCTCGTTAAACCTTGCATACACATAAGAGCATAAGTTAATGCTAAAGCTCGTTCGCTCGGAAATATTTAAATTTTAAGTCAGCCGATGCGACGCGTTCGCAGAACTTCTCGCAGGAGCGAATGCGCTGGTTCTTGATTCGTTGCATGCTCAACTGCTAACTTCGATATATACATTACGAGCATGTTTTCGTCTTTTTTTTACATTCCTATTACTCAAGTTTATAATTGTAGACGTATATATCTATCGTAGTAAGCGATAGGATAGCGTTGGCGGAGGCAGGCCGTTTTACAAGGATGAATTATTATTAAAATTCAACACAACTCGTCACAAAGAAGAAGAAAGAGTTTCCTATTCGTTATATTCAGCATCAAATTTTTATTTGAAATACCAGGAATTACATCGAAGTATATTTAAGAATCTCATGAACGTTTGGTTATAACTTCGTGTCATCAAAAACTTGGGCATTTCGCATCGATGCGTTGTGAATGAAAGTTGTATAGTTGAATTTATGACTAAGTAGAAACAATGTATTACGTGTACGGACCCGAAAAAATACTAGACTCGCGCTTCTTGTGACAGGTTGTAATGTATAGGCACTCTACGTGCGAGGCGATTGTCACGTGTGCCACAAATTTATGGGAAGTTTTTCTCATTTATACATATCGTCGCAACAGCTCAATATTGCGCGATAAATGTAATGCCCGTGCTTGCAATTTTATTCTACTAACGATTTTCAAGTTAATGTTTCAGAAATTTACAGATGTTTTCTATATTGAACGAGTGCGACGAATGTTTGCGAATTTATAGAATACGGCTCACTTTATTCATTTTGTCATTATCTTCAATGCCAATGCATTTAATTCAAGTCTTTCTATTCAATTCGAAGCAAAGCAGAGTTGCTTTATTGGCAGTGAAGATGCAGTAGAAGTAAGATTCCGGAGTTTCGACCCTCAATTTCTAGTATGAAATATTGCTGAGTTAATTAATCCTATTATGCGGCATAATTGAGGATCAAAATCTCACATTTCAAAAGGTAGAGAAGGAAAATTGTTGAAGATAGTTAAGAGGAGAGGCGTGTAGGAAGGTCGTTGGTACCTATAAGTGGCACCGCCTCTGATGTTCGCGTCAAGACATGGGCCACCAGCAGCGAAAACACCGTCTGTGATAACAGGATCGTCACACCTGCAACATCCCACACGCCCACTCACACATGCACCTGCGGACTCTGTTAGCTACACCTCGAGAAAATTATACGTATGGTAATTTTACGTTACCACCGTATTCCCCTTTCTCTCTATTTCACTGGACCGCGTACGGCATTGTTAGCACGATAAAACATTTCGTCGAATAAAAAACTGTCCGTGAATTACAGAAAAAGATTTTTTCAAGTTTCTCTCGGTGTAAAGGCAGAATGTGCTGCCGTGTCACGCCATTCGGGATACAAAAACCGATAAAACCCTGCAACAAAAGCTCGTAAAGCGGGCGAAGGTGTATTTCATCCTACATCTGCAAGCTGGGTACGGTCAGCTGTTTAGATTTTATGGCTTATTTTATAGGTCCATGGAGGTGTTTGGCACCTTGGGGACTAAGTGCTCGACAGGAAGCAGAGACAAACAGCCGTATTGACACTCTAATCTCGGCCAGGAAGCCAATTAGAAGCCATTAGTAGTAGCAAATCTCTCGCTTAACCAATTTTGGCAGTGTTTCAAGGTCTCTTTAGTGCTTATTCATTGATAAGTTTATTCAGATCCAAACTCGAAATAAGATTTCCGGTATAACTAAATTTAAATGCATGATACATAAGTTCAAATCCAAAAGATACGAATAAAAACTGATTTATCGGGTGCATTTCATTTCCATCATTATTGAATTTTCGTTCAAACATGAAGGAGAGAACGTCCGTAACTGATTCCAATTTTATTTTCGGGACAAGTTTAAATTCACGCTGCAGAACGTTGAAAAAGAAAATGACGAATCAAAGGAGTGACGTTTGAGTTTTGTAGGAAACGTTGAAGAGCAAAAGGACAAATAAGGGAGACCACAAAAAAGAAGAAGCGGAAGAATAAACATGGGACTGACTGGCGTGACACGTATCTTCAGTGGCGGGCAGTGCGCGTTTGATTGCTTTTAAATTGGGCTCCATCGAGTATTAGAAACGTCCGAAGTGATTTTATTCCGCAGCGCGCTGCTTTTCACGGATCACAAAGGCAGAGCCTAGCCGGGATGACTGATATTCGGTCATTTTTCCTGTCCGCGTCTCTTTCTCTCTCTGCCCCTTTTCCAAGCCGCAATGAAATTACACCAGCAGATATCTCTTTCGAGGTCTTACGGAATGCGGCTCACGTAAAAGTGTGAGAGCCGCAACGCGGATTCGGCAGCTTCCAAGAGGTTCAATTAATCTTATTTACCGCCGATCGATCCAATCTTCCGTTTCATTTCGAAAAGTTCCACAACTCAACGGAATGGTCAGAGGAAGCGAGAAACAGAGACTACGTTTACATTTTTTTGCACGGTACGAAAAAAAGTACGAGCGACGCTTTGGAATTGAAATTGAAGCGATGTTGATTGAGCCGATGCAACATTTGTTTCGATATCAAACTTATGTGAGGTACAATGGCAATATTGTTTCATCCGGTACATTTTTTAGTGTGAAAACGCGAGCTGTTGCTGGTCGTATTTGTAATGCAAACTTCATGGCTCGTGTTTAAAGAGCTTCCATGCTGGAATACTTTTTTGGGGAATTTATGTAATCGGAAAAAATGTTAGCCTCCAACGTTTTGCCGTAGTAGTTTTTGAAAAGTTGATTAATCAACGCGAAGTGAAAAATCGACTTTATTACGCGCAAACAATTTTTTCTGACGTTATAAAAATAATATGTTCGTACCTAGAATTCAGAAATACATGTTTTCGTTGCTGTGCGAATTTTATTGCGTAATAACGTGTTTTGTGAAGTGAAGTGTCAAGTGTATGATGATCTGCAAAAAGTGCAACAAACACGATCTCTCAAACTTGAATTTATTTGCAAACAAGTATCGAGGAGTAAGTTTAAAGTATTTACAAATTTTTAAGCAAAGATTTATTCATTATTTCATGTTTTATATCCAAAATCATAAGACGGTTTTTAAATTCTCTATAAATGTTTGCAAATTATGAAAACAATTTTTTTTACATCAGAAACAAAGTGAGAAAAAGCCAGAAAAGAAACTGAATTCAACACAAATATTTGTCGGTCCAGAAAATGCATGGCCTGTTTCGATACAGGGTAATTTTTTTCCACGCGATGTGGAACAATAAAACACTTATCAAGAGATGGAAAAAACGCGTTTCCAGTGGAAAGAAAAAATACGATACCTGAAAAATGGCAATGCAAAAAAGACCGGAATTCGTTAGATGCTGAGCGATCGACGAGTACAATGCGCAATGAATGTTTTACGCCATCAAACTGAACAAATTTTATAAACCACTTGGTGTATTATGAAATTCCTCACACCGCGAACAAACAGAGCGATCGTTCGCTCAAAAGTGGACCGACCGCACACTGAATAAAGAGTTAACACGTGAAAATGGTTTGTCGAAAATTGCCCGATGTTTTACAATTTCAATCTCTCTGCCATGATCATTTCAATGAAATTAAATGCCTTACACGTTTCACACGAAATGAAACGTATGAGGCATTATGAGCCGACGTAAAGTGTACACGAGACGGTTCATGTGGGAAATTCACTGAGCCTGAAATATCAGGCGTTCCACGTGACGCGTCCCCTTTCAAAGTTTCCTTCAAAATAAAGATTTCATGCCGGACATGTTACTACTGGGAATATAAATTTTCTCCGTTTTCGGAGCTTTTATTTGAGCCGTTCATTGTGAAATTATGTACAAGAAAAATCGCATGCGATATTAAACTTACGAAACATGTACTATCATTTTTCCACAAAGAATGTCTGACGATGGAAATAAAATTGAGGAACATTTAATTATGAATTCATAATGAATGCTGAAAATTGAGCGATTAAATCTTGGTTAAAAGCTGTGACGGGGAAGTAATTTGACCATGAAACGCACGTAGATGAGGTACAAAGTTCTACACGGTTCAAAAATGTATTTTCGTCGTTCGCCTGCACTGGAGCAAGTGAAAGGGTCTGCAAATCAATGAAACCTCGTCTTTTTGGACCGTAAACACGGAGCTTGCGAAGGATCCATATTTACGTAAAAAATCATGTCAAACCGAGTAATTTTCTTTCTTATTTTACTTCTAAATGGAGAGGCATTTACAGCCTCGAGCATCTTGATTTACTTTATTTATTATCATTAAGAGTTTGAGTCGCAGGCAAACAAATTTTCGTTGGAAATTAGCACTTTCATGCTTAGCGAAATAAAATAAATTCCCTTTCTGTCGGAATTTTTTCACCGCGTCTAAAACGACATTTAAACTGGCCGTAAAAAATGAAAGATTAAAATAGCGAATTTATTCATTTAATAATCTTCAGAAAATTTATTTGTCTTTTTACATCCTTTAATATGAGAAAATTGTGGTTTGTTTACTTCGTAAATGCAAGTACTAACAAGTATACAGCAACGACAGCACAAATTGTAATATGAAAAAGAAACAGTTGATGTACACGTTACCGTTATTGCGCGCTAATTTTAATAATTTCTTGATAGAAATTATTATACGAGATTTTGAGAAGGTGAATATAAATGCTTGAAACGATACAGCTGTGTATCGATGATGTTTGCTCGCTTCCAACTCGACAACTTGCTGCCAGTGAGATCCCTCGGCATCAAATTTGCTGAGTTTCATGCTAGCAAACATCATCGATAAACAACTTTACCGCTTCTCAAATATTTATAGTAGTCCTTCATTAAAAGTGAAAATGCGCGCTTAGAGCCACGCAACATA
Source organism: Zelostemma sp. ZL-2020 (assembly GCA_022816865.1). Lineage (NCBI taxonomy): Eukaryota > Metazoa > Arthropoda > Insecta > Hymenoptera > Platygastridae > Zelostemma > Zelostemma sp. ZL-2020. The sequence continues at coordinate 17,392 of JABFQM010001604.1, forward strand.
AATGGTAACGCGCACATGAAGGCACGAAAAAATGAAAATTAATAAACGTGCAGTAAACATGACACTTTTGAATAAGCAGCAACAGCGTAATGTCGTATTTTCTACGTTACAACACACTCCCAACACAATGAAAAAGAGGAATAAATTGCCTGAGAAAATAAGCGGAAAAAATTATTTATCGACCTGGGGTCGGAAACTGTTCCGGCAAGTGTTAATTTTTTCCACTGTGACAACGGTGGTAAACGTACGGGAAAACAGATAACAAAAACAGCGAAGTGCCATAAAAAATGGGTTTCATAAGTCGAGGTAACGGCTGAGTCGTCCCTGTTCGTAGCCCGCGAAAAAAAGAATTCCCCGTTTTCGTGGATCGAGCGCACTATGCGAAAAGATTTTTGTTTCATCAAAGGACTTTTCTCATTTTCCGCGTTTCAACCTCGTTACGAGCACCGAGAAGAACATATCGCTGGAAAAAATGTAATTTTTATATTAAAACGTCAAGCCGGGAATGAAAGAAGTTGACGGAACGTTTTTTACGAGCGGAATACAATTATTTACTTTTTGCAACGTCGTTTTTCATTCTTACTTTTTTATTCCTTATTGAAAAGTGTAAGTTGGGAGAAAAAACTTTCCTGCGAGTTGGACGCTGTTTGAACTCAGTGCAAAGGGGAAACAAGATTACTCGTAACGTGTTTCTTCCTTGTCATAATCGCGTTCGTCGTTGGCTCTTATCTCTTAACGTGGGGTATCTTTTCCAAGCGACACCAGACCGGGGCAATTTCTATTGTTGGATATTTCTTTTTATCAGCAGTTTGAGCTTTTTAAAATCCATCTATAAGAACGTGTCATTTTCCGATATGTCGTTATACCCGTTACCGTACCCGCTTGTCTATAATCGTATTTGAATTTTAATGATTTTGCTGCGTTTTATGGTGCCAGTCAATTAGTGTCGTAGTATTCACGCATGCACGTAAAGAGCAATCGCACTTTATCGGAAAATCGATTCAATGTCGAGAGGATTATTTAGTTTAGTCAAATGCGAAACGCTTGTCGAGAGTTTTGGCAGGAAATGGTTGCATAAAAGTTACCCCGGATGTAATGATTGAGGGGGAAATAAAATTTTTGCACGAGAATACCGAAAGTATCATCAGCATTTCAGGTTACATATTTATAAGCGTATCGAATGCTTGCATTTTTGCATTTGAATCCAGGAACGTTTACCGCGTAATTCGTGGATTGAATACATAAGTGGAACGCATTTTTCAATAAAAATTTACCGACGTATAACGTGACGGGAAAAATAACATATTTCGTAAAAATGTTCGAGAATTTTTATTGCTTGAAAACTGATGGAACGAATATTCAGTAGCTTTTTTTATGAAACCAAAAAAAGTCTTTTTATGCCTGAAATGTGAAAATATTTAAGCAAAACCGAAGCAGAGCGAGGGTATTGATTTCTTCGAATACGGTAAAACGCAAAAATTCGTTGTAATAAACTTTTGTCGTCCGTATTAGCGTAGTGCACGTTCGCGGGATTAAAATGTAATAATAATAAAGCTCGGGAAAATCCTGGTAATGCGTTCGGAGTTCGCTTCAGCGAGCTCAAAAGTTACTGGAATATTTAACGATTTCAATGTTCCGCATAGCTAATGTAATTTACGAACCCGATCGTTAAATAACTGAGAAAGTTGACTTCTTGTTTCGGAACAATGAGGATTTACATGCACGTGGATTTACAAGTTGCCATTTTTATAAATCTTCAATACTGAAAAAAAGTCATCCGGAATTCTTTACTGCGCAACAGTTGGCGGGATACACATTCTCGCAGCGTTTTTTTCAACAAAAATGCAGAGCGCAAGAATTCCGACTAGCAAATTCCACGGGAAAAAGACTTTTTTGTCGCGGCGCTGAAACGTTCGAAAAACATTTCCATGTTCTCACTTTTCTCTACCGTGTTTAATGTTCGATCTTGACGTAATTCTCATTAAAAAAGGGAACAATGAAGCGCGTGAAAAAGTTGACGCTTCCTCATTAATTGGTTCATGCTAAAAAAACATCCGGATAATTAATGTGCTGGAGAGAGGCACGGACAGTCAAGCATTGATATCAATCTTAATTGGCGAATGCTTCGTTGAGAATTATAAGTAGTGATGCACAATTTTCCGTGCATTTCTCACTTGTAAAAATACCGGTTCCTCTCATAGCGTTGGTTGGTTTTAATTATCCTTACGCGTGGGCAAGGTCGTTAATAACTGTGTGCCAATTAAGCGACATGCTGTACACGATACTGTATTCCAGGAAAATTATGCGCACGATGACTGGCAAATAATCTCGGCAAAACTCAGAACGATCATCATAAACGGGCGCGAGCTCGAGGCGAATAATTTCGCAGCTGCAGAAGTTCGACAAGCTCCGACCACCGCCTTCTTGGCACATATAGACACGTAGTACGCCCGTAAAAATACACACATGCATACACAGATATATTGTT
>JABFQM010001605.1:0-19870 GCA_022816865.1 Zelostemma sp. ZL-2020
TAAATTAAGTTGTTGAGTTCATAAGTTGATTAATTTTAATTAACAATTTTAAAAAACGGCATAAAAAACGAGTGTTTAACTCGATAACAAATTATTGTCAATCTGGAAAACCTGGAAAAGCGAGGAACATTTCACATAGAAATAAAAGCGGCAACCCTGGAAGTAAATCAAAGACGGATTGAATAGGAAAGCACAAAAGCCAAAAGTTTGATGTTTATAAAACGTTTATTCGAGAAAGCGTCGGATTCCGATGCAAAGTAGCGCGGGTGCCATTGAACCGAGCGAGGTTTTGATCATCAATATTGATGCTAGCGAATAATGTTCGCTCGGATTTGCAGGAATACGGCGGCTCGAGTCGAGCCGTGCGCAACCGACATGCAAATCATCGCAATCGACGCACGTGGTCTGCTGGCAACGACAGCTCTTTCTCTTTCTCTCTCTTCCTCTCTTTCTCTCCCCCTCCCTCCCCCGTTTGCTCTCCCGAGTGCACTCTCTGCAACTTGCAACGCGGCACACGTAACCAAACGTATTCGTATGTGTACGGAATGACGCGAGTACAGAGCTATCCTGCAATTAGCTCTTGTATAAACACGAAATTTATCAGGCTGCATTACCAGCGCTACATAATATTCCTAATAAATATTCCCCGTGACGCTAATTAGGCCCCATCTGTCATCGCCGTTTCGGCCATTTCATTTGAAGAAGCTTTTTATTAATGTCCCGAAAATGCTTTCGAACTTGGGGGGAAAGCCGACATTTGCTTTGAACAGTGTTCACTCGTCAGTGTCAATTCCGTGGAAAAAAATCGCGGCAATAAATCGCGATACACGAAACAAAGTCGAATTAACTTTCGACTCTCGTTTCCGGGCGCAAAGGCCCCGGGGGTAACGTTGCACCAGTGGCTTAAATCCGACAGATTGGATTCGTCGCTCCGCTATTTTGGCGCCGCTCCAAGTGGCCAGGATTTTACGTCGGGGCCACAAGATGTTTCACTCGTCGGATAACCCCGAGTTACGTTAATCTTTCACTCTTTTCCCCCCTCCCTCCCCCCGCGCTTTTTATTATTTCCTCGCCGTCGACTCGGTGACGATATAATTCCGACGCCGCGTTTTAACGGGTTCGAACGCGCGGAACAAAGGTTTCGGCAATGCGGTCCGTTTTATTTACAGGGCTGTCACACCTCCCGGAAAAATCAGGGAGAAGTCGGAGATCTTATTATGATTAAATAAGCTGATGATTTTTGTATCCAAAAATGTTTTCGTAGAATCGCAAAAAACTTTGAATGATTACAAAAACATTCTAAACATTGCAAAGGTGTAAAATTTTTTTTCTTCCATTTTTCTGTGCTTTTTTGGCTTTTGTATTTTTTAAAAAATTCTTTGTATTTTTTGCGATGTTTATAGTCTATTGGAACTGCGTATCATTTTGTAGAATGTTGTTTGAATTAATGATGCTCTTTATCTAAATAAATTACAAAATTACGTCTGTTTGCTATAAACGGTTATCAATAATTAATTTCCGTAAAGATTGTGGAAGTACAATATGTATTTATTGCGCAAATAATTTTTATTTCGTGCTACTCGTCAAAAATTCATCTAGTAATTCATTAATTCATCAAAAATGATCCAAAATGCTGGATTGTTAAAAAACGACTCAACTTGAAAGAAATAGAAACAGAGTTTCGGAAAATTATTGTCATTGTACAACACAAAGCCTGATTTTCTAATGCTTACATCAAGGAAAAGTCCCATTTTGGGTTGGAAAACGCGACCTCGCTTGAAACGTTTCTTTGGGTTCTTGGCGTGGGAAATTTTCATTGACTTTTGCTTCCACTTAGTTTATAGACGAAGAGTGTTTTGTGCGTCAATGAAAGAACTGGAATGATTGCGCTTATCGGCACGTCAAATATGCTGGGACTCAATGCACAACTATTCGCGCGTATCGTTGTCTCGCGTACGATCGTTTTACGTATGTAAATATATGCGGCCTTGACATCATGCTCCGATGTATGAGACACTCGGCTACGTGTTTCATGCGCGTTACACCGATATGTTTGAGTTTCGTACTTGTTCGTGTCATTCGATAATGCGTGTCGCAACTGAAACGCGTTCCTTGTGTAACGCACTCGATATCGCGCGTAAATCATCCCCATGTGACTTTGAAATTTCTTCGTTGATCCTGAAAACGACTTTCCTTTGACGTACGCGGTCAAAAGGTTTTTGTTTGGCGGCGGAACATAATGTGACGTTGTTCATTTTAAAATAACCGGATCGCACTGAGAAACTGTGGGTCGAATAAAAAAATCAATTTTACTCATGTTTCTTTTACTGCGGTATTTGCTATTTTCCAACAGTAATATAAAAAAGGTTAATATGAGCATTTTCTCCGAAGAATAACAAAGCGACTTTTTGTTATTTTACACGCTTTGTAATATTAAGGTAAGTGTACGGGGGATCGTTACTGCCGTGTTATCGTCACCAATTTACTACATGTTTCTATAGTTTTTGCAAACTAAAAGTATGTGGCGAATCAGCAATAAAAAGAATGATCAAAGCATTGGAGATATATTGAAAGTCAATTCGATGAAGATTTATCATCAAAATATATAGAACTGACAAAGAGAAAAATATTTTTGTTGAAGCATACGACGGCGCGAGTCAAAGAACTGATTTTAACTTGAAGGGTAAGAATTGAGCGTGACTTTCCGCGTGCACAATGAAAAAATGTAGCACATTTCGTGCTCATAAATATTTTTTATTTCAATTTCAAAAACGTGCTTTTGAATATAACGGAATAGAACGATGGACTGCCATGTTATCGTTAAAAACGAAATTTCAGTGATCCTGCCGCCCGAAACAATTTAATCGTCTTACAGTTCGTCATAACATACTGTATCATCGTAGCAACTCAAATATTATCATGGTATTCTAATTTTTCTCTTATGTATAAAAAGAATACTGGAAAATCTAGATTGTTTTTGCAGTTTTGACATATTAAATGAACCGTATTATGGGTCGCTATGTTAATTTGTTAGTTATGACGGAGGATAAGGCGCGGTGAACAATGTTTACTTTAAACAGGCTCGTTGGTTGAGAGAAAAAAGAAAAAATTTAGAATTGTTCAATAAGTGTTGCATATATAAAAAATCAATTAATTTTTACATGTATGCTTTTTATTATTTTTTACAACGGAAAAATAAAGCAAGCATGTTTACGCAAGTGACGATACGATAGCAAAAAGTGACGATAACAGGGCAAGTTTTTAAAAATTCACATTTCGCTATTAATCATTATTTTAAGATTTTTTTTAAGACTCTGCGTGAAGATAATACCTGATGAAAAAAATTCCAATTACAAGCGTTTAGCTTGACAGTGTAATTTTTTCAATGCAGAATTTAATCTCGAAACTTGTAAAAATTGTCATTAAAGATTCGGTTATTTGTCCGTTGCAATTTATAAAGATCACAAAATTGTTTAATGCGCGGCAAATTGCTGTAAGCGTTAGTGAAAACCCTAGTCTTTGCGCGAGGTCATTGTTTTATTTCCATAAAAATATGTAGTTGGAAAGTCAAGATTTATGTTTGCAAGTATTTGTAGAGCGGATGCTAACATTGGCTGACGTCCAGCCTGCTTGGAATTACATACCGTTCTTTCCTTCCTCGGCGTCCGTCCTTTTCCATCCTTTCAAATGCACTCTCCCACGTCTCTTTTTCCTTGTGCCTTCTCAATCTTGCGATTCTCTTTATTCGTCTCACTCGAGCTGCCCTTTTGTATTGAATTCACACGTGAATGCACGAGAGCCGCGCATCCGACGCACGCGAGCTTCCGTTTCCTCGACAGTTACGTGGTCCACTTGTGAAAAACTCGCTTATTGCGATATAAACGCGATGACAAACGTCAAACTAAACATTTTTCGGCCCTGGAAACAATCGAGTGTTTAGGGGAATGATTCGTCGTTGGAAAAATGTATCGGAATGCACTATTGATAACAGATAAATGTCGGTTACGGCAATCTTCAGCGATAGCAATTTCTACGACGGACTCGAGCTCTTCGTATAATTTTTCACGCTCGACCGGACACGATCCCGGCCACTACGCCTCCGCTATTCAGGGAAGAAACCGTGCCGGAACCCGCGCATGAACCGCGGAAAAGAAGACTGTTTTACATTTTCCGCAATTTCGACGGGTCAAGATACGAATGCCGAGTAAGAAAAATGGCCAAGTCGGCGAGTGTCAAGGACCAAGCGGAGGGAAAAAAGTTATCGACGAGCGTGAAAGGGACTTGGTAATTGGCGGGATTTGTGCGTTGCAAGAGAGTACGAGCGGGGAAAACGCGTACGGATCGATAGTGGCGACGTCGACGCGTGGGAGGGTGAGTGGCCCCGGCCGGCTTTTTCTCCGCTGCTCCCTCGAACGGCCGACGATTCTTCCCCATGTTGAACACGTGTGCGCAATTTGCGAAAAATGCCCCGTCGCGTATGTTTAAACTGCGTCGAAAAATTCTGCTGAATTTTCATTTTTAAAGAGATTTTTTCCGAGTGCGCGTGGCTGAAAACCTTTTTTTTTCTTCATTGGGAAAAATTAATGAGCAGCGGCGAAGCGAAAATGCTTCGAGTCGCTGCGTTTTCTCAACTGGGGACGAAGGAAATTGTAAAGAGAGCAGACTTGCAACGGGGGTTAGTTGCAAAAAAGAAGTTGGGGCTGTAACGTGATTACTTTCAGAACTCGAATACTCTTTCGACGATAAATGAAAATTATGTTTACGCATTTACTCATGAATCTTTTAAGCACTGGAATGAGTATTCAACTTTGCAACTTGAAAAGAAAAAAACAATCAGCCAATATTTATATAAGTTGAATATTTAATTCATCGAGTGTTTGAAAACCTTTTTTGAACAACTTGCTTGAGTCTAGAAACGAGCAACAAAATCGCGATTCCTGCTTTTCAAAATCTCAAGACTTTTTCCGTTGGTTTCAATAAAAATGTCTTTTTTTCTCATAAATCGACGCAACCGAGTGAACGAGTTCCTTGCATAACAGCAAAAAGGCGGCTCGACACGTTCACCGATGCCGTATTCCAGTGTGTAAATGTTAATAGATTCTCCGAGTCTTGAATTCCCGGTGTTCATGAGAAGGTACGCGGTCAATTAAGACATGAAACTAAAGAGCGCGTTCTTTGCTAAAAGAGGGAGACGAAAAAGGCGTCTCCGCGCGCGTTAATAACACGAGCGAATTGAAAAATGAAAAATGTCGGGTATATAAGTTGGAAAATATGGAGACGTGTTATTTTCGAGGAAAAAGTGTGGCGCAGTCGAGCAAGGATTTTCCCGCGTGACGCGGATGTGGAGGTAAAGCGGTGGGTCGCTTCGTTCCGCGTTATTGCGCAAGAAACCGGTGGCATATAACGGATTTAATACAATACGACGACGACGCGGAGCTCCCGAGTAGCAGCATACGAAACTAGTTGCCGCTAGATTCGATATCGAAATCATCGATTTTCTGTTACGACCAGAAGCGTTGACTAATACGCGTTATTGTTCGACCATGTCGAGCCGTGAATTACGTTCGATGGGAAACGTTATAAATTTGCGATTTGCAAGCTGAGAAAATGTGCGTCGTTTTTCTTTCCCACTCGTTTGTTGAAAGTGAAAAACGTTTTATTCTCGAACTCGGATTATACAATTTTGTCGACGTGGAAAATACGTCGGCGCGAAAGTTTCGCGTTTCGGAAGAGTAGCGAGTTTTTTCGTACTCGTCTCGAGTGTCTGAAAGTAGGAGATGGCCAGATTTCGAGGGTGTTGCAATCAGGAGCCTATAATTAGCTCAGCTACAGGCGAAGCACGACCGCTCTCTCGCATCGCGATCGCCGTACAACTCGTTCCGCGAATTTCGTAAGCGCGCCCGACACGTTGCAAATTTCATTTGTTGCTCAAAAAACAAAAGCTTGCGAAAATAAAATTTTCGCTTCAAGACGACCGAATTTAACGTTTTCCTTTGTTTCTTTGTTTCAGGTACGTCACGGTAAATGGAATCTATTTAGCTCAAGAGGATTTTGATTTGGCGAAAATAAATCTTTCTTGGAAAATTACTTCTGACGCCGGCGTCATTTCACGTGGCTAAAAGTAGTTGCAGAGAGAGAATTTTACGAGCTTCTCGCAATTTCCCCTTTTTATTTCGCGCGTAATGGTTTCAATAAGAGATTCGTGCTCGGAAAACTCTCGAAACAACAAAAGTAGCGAACGCTTTGGGTAGGTACGTGGAAAATGTTCCGGGATACTTGACGAAAGATGATCGACGATCGTGGGAGGCGCTTCAACGGAAGCTATCATTTGTAAACAATTCGCTTCTTTTCGTAAAGAGTCACTGTTTTTACACCGATAATCCGACGTTGCGCAATGTAAAATTGGAATTTCGAAAATTGGGCATTTTACTTTTTGGGTTTAAATATTAATTCACGTGCTTTGCTCGAGTCTTGCCTAAAGCGAAATTCGTTGGCTCGACACAGTTTCCAACGTGAAACTGGAGCGTTTCATACAGATTATTTATGGCTTGACTCGCGGCGGAGTGAAGACGAGACCGTCAATTTTCACTCCCACGAAGCCCGCAATCATAAACGGCAATAAAAATGCAACGCAATTTTGCATTTTTCAACTGTGAACGGGCCCGAATATCAATCAACAAATTCATTGCCCGCAGCGATCAAACGATTTCGAAAATGTTGCCAGCTACCGAAGACGACAAATTGCACTTTTCGAAATTTCCCGGGACAATGTAATTGAAAAAAATGACAGCTAAAGCTACGTTACGAAAGTTCATTAGAGACGTAGCACTTTTTGTCATACAGGATTGTATTTTTTTCCCGACGATCTCTTTCATCGTACCCACACTAACGAGTTTAATTTGCCGACGGCATTGGAAGATCGATAGGAATCTCTCTACTCGTCGAGGGCGATTAAACTTGGACGAAAGAACATTGTTCCGTAGGACACACCGATTAAGCGCTGTAAATAGCGATGCTTGCTTCATTTCTCTTTCGTTCGATTCGCATTTATTTTTCTCGCCGTTTTCTCTACTTTTTCGCCCGAACCCGCTTCGTTCGCGAAAATTCCACGAGCTCCTATAATTATTTTTACGAAGAGGGAGAAATAAAGCCGGAAAAATATGGGAGGATGCGAGGCACACATTATTTCCGGAAGCGCGATTGTTGCAGGTCGAGCGGAATTGTCGGAAAATCTAAAGCCACTATTTATCAGTTGCAAAAGCGCAAAGAGGAAATTTCACGGCGAAATTAATGTCGCGCTCGAATTGAATTTCATCTCAAGACGGGAAATCTCGCTAGAATTTATCCGAGCGGCTTAAATTCACGGGCTGTTTTATTTGCGGGCGATTCTTTTTGTTTGGTGCTTCGTTTACATTGTTATCGTCGTCTCGGGCCACAGCTTAATTATCGGGATTTCGTAACTTGATTGCGTCGTCATTTTCCGAGCGAAAAAAAAATGCAAGTACGCGAACCGAGGAAGGAAAAGGAATGCCGCTTGAATTACGCGATTCTTGGAATAGCTTGACACTTTTACGACCAATCGCGAGCATATTTAATTAATTCATCTGGGAAAGTGCGAGGAGAGAAAGCCGCTTTGGATTCTCGTTTTCCGGCAATTGAGACAGGCAAATGTACGCTTGATCAAAGCTGAATTGTTGCGGGACAAATCTTTCGAGTCATGCAAACATCGTTATACGCAACCGCGACTTCAATGCTTCGATTTACGTTGATAAAATAATATCTTCTCGATTATTAATTTTTGTAATTCTATGTTCAAAAAGCGATGTAATTAGATTTCTTAGAGGTTGCATAGTTTTTCCAAAAATCGGGTTGGCAAAATGCGATTCGTGCACTTGAACATTTTTTTAGTTGACGTTGTTGTAAAAAAATGCAAAGAAACAATGTATTCTTCTTTGATGTCGTTTAAAACGCACATTGATACAAAGTTTGATTTTTATCGCGAGACTAGTCAGAACAGTAATTCAAAATCCAACAATATAGCTTCATTTTGCAGTAATTACTCATTCGTTCTATGAATTAATTGGCATGATATTACAGCGTTGAATTCTTTACGTTTTATTGTTTTTCTTCGAAGATCTTCTTCATTAATCGCACGAATTCTTTAGGAAAGATTAATTGAAAATCTTTGCCATTTGATTCTTCCAATAAATAGAATATTCCAATAATTTATTGGAAAATGTGCTTTGTTTATACAACAAAATATTTCTCCGAATGATAAGTATAAAGTTCTTGATAAATATAATGTTTTCGACGAGAACCGTAATTACGGAAAAAGAAGCCAAAATCTCTTCAAGCCATTGACTTTATCTTTTCTTGCCACAAGTGTCCGCCGATAAATTGCACCCGCTAATGCCTCCGTTCGAGGGGCATATAATAATACACGCTTCGTGGAAGGCAGCTATCGATTGCTCGGGGCGACGCCGATCGTCGCCTTGTACGATTCCATCCGCTTTAAAAAGTATGAGTAGGTAAATCAAGCGCAGACTGCCGCGGAGATTTCGACTGTGGGAAAGTTTGGAATAAGATTTTCAGGGTTGAACTTCAATACTTTGTACCGCGATCGATCGATCCCTGCTACTCATTTTTCTCCTCGCCCCATCACATTTTTATATAAAAACTAAGATGCGAAAAAATCCTTCTTCGACAACGATAAAGAACGATCGGCAATGGTTTTTTTCTTCCTTTGATAATCCTCTTCTCCATTTTCGCGCTTCGTTTCGCCTCGTACCTGAGGTTTATAAATATCCGCGACAGGCATTCGTTGGGTTTATCTTCTGCGCGCGGCAACCTTGCAACTCGGCGTCGTTGCACAATCCGCAAACAGACACGTGCGCATGCAGGGGTCACGCATTAAATTCTCGACTCTGCGCGAAACGAAATTGATTCGTCCCGAGATTCCACGCTTTTCTAATTTGAAGGAGAAAAAGCAGGAAATTTGGCAAAACGATATAAAATTGAGAAAAGCAATCGTAGCGAAAAAGTGGCAAAGGCGCGGAGAAATAGAAGGAGGCGGCGTTCGCGTCTAATAGTAGCCGAGCACGCAATCTCTCCCAGCGCACGTTTCAGTCTTTTTTTTTCATGCGCAAAAAGACGCAACAGGCCATTAGCTATTCTGGCGCGCTCCTTCGACAGACTCCCACGATCCGCAAGCTTTTTTTCTTCTGCCGAAGCCGGCATTTTTCTGCTAAAAGCATCGACGTCAGACGACGGAACACAACGCGCGTCGCGTCATCGTGCCTAATAAACTTGTTAGTCGTGCACGGTCATCGAACGCGTTTAATTGGCGCATTGTCGAATGCTTTTTTAAACGGCAAATGCAGAAACGGATAATTAGTTACTCGCTTCTCGCCATTTGTCGCGAGGCAACGATGCGCATTACCCTCTAATCTGCCATCAATTTCGCCGAAAGCCTCTGCAAGGACGGGTAATTTAGCTTCTCTCGTCACGACTGTCCGTAAACATCAGGCAAGCTCTCGCGCTGCAACAGCAACAGCGTCGTCGTGGGCCGCATAATCATGGCGTCGCGTTGCTGCTGCTGCTGCTGCTGCTTACAGTTGACAGATGGCCCCGCGTGTTATCGATTGCGCGCAAGCCCTCGTCACCTACGTATACGCGGCAAATCGCCCCGTCGTGCCGCGGCTCGCGAACGCCAGGAAATCTCGGTACTTTCATTCGACGATTATTCTTACTTATGAAAATGCATTATTCATCGGCCGCCCGAGGAACGTAAATTTCACGAGGGAATTTTTCACTTTCTCGTGGCGCTGGGACGAATGTTCGGGGGGGTAACGATATTCCAAGTTTCCCTTTGGGCGAAAATTTATCCTCTCCTCGCATCGTTTGTTTTCGAATTGATTCGTGCACGAGACAAGCACCGCTACGCCGGAGCTCGAGTTTCCGGCACAGAAACTCCGGAAGAGCGAGCCTCTTCGTCCCTCCGCATCGACTGGTTCGTTCTGTCTTTCTCGCGGCCGGCTTCTCCGCACGCTCGTGAACACGGAATATTTACTTATGAAACGTACACCGATGAGATATTGGATTAAGATATCTGCACATAGGCGCGCGAATCCGATAACTAATAGTCTCGACGAGCACGCTCGGGCGTTGAGCCAGCCTTATCAGCCCGTTGCAAACTGCGGCGAAACTCTGCAGTTGATTATTGTACGAGTCGTTGCGAATCTTGAGCTATTATCGCGCATAATCAGCTCATTGGTTCAATCGGGAAATTGTTGAAACATAAAAATGAAACATAATAGGGGAGCGGTTGGTACTACAATTATTTTACGTTGCCAAGGTTGAAGAATAACTTATCCTACAAGTTAGAAGTGGGAAGTTAGTTAACTTTTAACTCAACAAGGTTGGAAAATTCAGTAACTTTGAACTTTTCGTAATGAGAAAAGTTGAGATGATGTGAAATCCGAAACGTACACTGAAATTTCGCGGCTTATTAACTATGACGGAATAAATGGCATAATATAAACAAATTGTATTGTACAAATTTGTTAAGTCTCGATTGATAATAGCGATATTATTAATAAAGAAATTTGGGTCATGAACAAATATTTATTAGTTTCTTTAATCATTTTATATCCATCTGTAATATTCGAACATCAACTTTTAATATTTCAAACTTTGGATGAAGTGTAGATGATTACTAAATTTTACTTGAGAGAAGAAAATTGCGCTTTATTGAATTTTAAATGAAAAAAGTTAACAAATTTTCAAATGTACTTAATTACATTTTAAAAGTAACTCAATTATTCAAGCATAATATTACGTGTAAAAAGTATTTTAAATCGTCTTATTGAAATTACATTATGAATGGATTTGATTTCCAAATCCTATTAAAAAACCGATTTTTTATATAGTATTTAATCGATTCTGCCAAGAAAACGTTTGTACAGAAGTTACATTTTAACTTTTTCATACCTGTAAATGTTTTTATTTTACAAAAAAAAACTCGATCAAATCTTAAAAAAATATTGCTATGAAAACTATTCTTCGCAGAATTAAAATATAATTTTAATCGAGATCAGTATAAAAATCTTCATTTATTTTTCATACAAAAAAAAAAAGAAAAACATCAGTTGGACAAATCCCTTTTTTTCATCAGCTTGAGTGCATTTGTGAATTCAAAAGTTTTGGAAATAAAAAATGCAGAAGTTCAGAGAAATTATGTAGCTCGAAAGTCTTTGAGTGAAATGCACTAAAAACACGTTCATTACACTCAACGTACTCTGGCGCTGGAGCTAATTCAAGAGAATTGATTTCGTGTACGAACACTGGTCTAGAAATATTTTCGGGATGAAGGAATAGGCGCGCATCGTTGGAGTGTGAGCTGGACGTAATCCTATTAGCATTCCGGCATTGGTAGCCAGAGGAAGAAGGGAAGGACGGAGACGACGAATGCTCGGCGGCGGGGGAGGCCGAAAGACACGCACGGACCCTCGAGCCATCGAGTAATTCTCTTACGGACCTTTCCGACGTGGGGCCCGTGTTTGCATTTCGGCGTTGCCTTTCGAAATTAATCGCATTCCAACGTCTCGCCATCGTAAACCAATTAACGCAAAGAGAAGCCACATGGCTGCGCTGCCACAACAATGAATACACAAATTATTCGCTCCTCCTTTAATCGAATTTATATACCCTCTTGCTCCGTTTCCCGTATACTCGTGCGAGTCGTAATTTGTACTCGTCATCGCGGCTTCCTCGAAACTGCTCTCGTTCTTCAGTGATTAATTGCCGAATCGGCGGATTCCGCTCTAAATGATTTTCTTTAAAATGCCAATCGAGAGCTTAATTTTTCAGTGTTACTCAGTAGTGACACCTGTTGAATTGTCAACTTGTACCAATCGGCGAATGAAGTGAATCGTTTGAGGAAATTGATAAACTCGAATGAAACGACAAGTATCAATGTCTTGTAAAATGTTTGAACTTGTTACTTTTATTTTTTACTGTACAAGTACAATCTGTAAAAGATAAGTGCATGTATTTTCACTCTGCTTTTTATCGACTGAATCTCAAAAAGTATTTTATCGTCGTAGATTGTATTTTTCAATTTCAAAAAGGCTGACATCTATATTTCTCAGGCAAGTTTTATTATTTGTTCAACTTGTCTATAATATTACTTTACATGTAAAGAAATTTATGACGAAGACTTTTATTGGATGGATATTTTAAGAACCGTTTTCATCCGGAATTGTTTAACAATTTATTCACTAGAAAGAAGAGTTTTTCATCTTAAATTCAAACGTTCTGTTCGGATAAATGTATCGGCATTCATAAATAATGCACAATTCAACGAATTTCACTGCTAGATTTCTCGAGTCGTAATCGCCGTAATAAACAACTATTTATTGATACTTGTGCATTTTTCAAGTTCAGGATGACTGAATTTCCTCTTATTTTCTGAGTGCGTAACGACGAAAATAGCGATCAAGTTAGAGATTAAATAACTTTCTTTCGATGGGAATTGCTCGGAACAGATTTCAGCAAACAAAAACTCTTTGTAAAACACGGTTTATTCCTCCAGGACTGGTGAGAGTACTGTATGTATCACATGCTTTGAAATTCCTATTGAAAGGAATGGGTAAATGCGGGTAATTTGTTTTACGGATGTACGGGAAATTTTTCCGAGCCGCGACGCTAGATACCTGCTTTTTGAGCGAAAAGATTGCTGTTTTTCCAAAGGAATGCGTTTATGAGGGAAGGTGATAAGTTTGCTGGAAAATCGATCGCCCCGAGATACCGGGATTCAATCCCCCGTCACGTTGTACAAAATTCAATCGCACTGTTCCGCACATGGGACATGCGATTTTACGCGTAAA
This sequence comes from Zelostemma sp. ZL-2020, assembly GCA_022816865.1. NCBI lineage: Eukaryota > Metazoa > Arthropoda > Insecta > Hymenoptera > Platygastridae > Zelostemma > Zelostemma sp. ZL-2020. The sequence continues at coordinate 12,888 of JABFQM010001605.1, forward strand.
CGTGTCTATTCGAGATACGACAGGCGGACTAATTCCTTCGTCAGCACAAAGTCAACGTTCCTCGCAGTGCATTGCACTCGCGTTTGCTCAAATCGTTGCTTCCATTCAATTTTCTCTCCGACTTTTAAAATGTTTTTTTTTTTCTTTTATATAGTACGAAAACAAATGAACAGTTTGCTTTCGATTGCCGATTTCATTTCTACCAATTAACGAAGCGGAATGTAGTTTGTCGAAATCGCGTCCATCATTTGCAACGGCGGACCCTATCGACGTCATCGTTAACGATTCGCGATGGAAACGACAAAGCCGCGCCGCTGATCATTGAGATTGACTCGATCCGGAATCAGCGTCATAACGCATATTGTTGTTTCGTCGAAACAGGCACACGGACACGATTCGTTTATATCAGTTGAAACGACTTGTCGCGTTGACTTTTAACGAGGGACTTCTCGGCTTTCATTCTCAGTAATTTCTTGAATTTAATGTACTTTTAATGAGACGAAGATGAAACATGTTGGAATAAAAGTAATGAAAGAATTTCGGAGTTGCATTTTCATAGAGTTTTTTTGTTTGCCAAGAATGGAAGTCGTGGGTTCGTTTGTCGTGACGAAATTCGAAAAATGCCGATTTCACTTTTACCCAAAACGAAGAATTCGCAAACGATTTCGCACGAAGGAAGATGTAGAAGTGATGCGTGGAAGAAATATTGCGCAAGAAAGCGCACGGAGTACACCATGACGAAGAATCGATGCTATCTCATTGCGAGTCTGTATAAATTATCGACTGACCTTGCGAACGGCGATTATACACGCTATCGAGTGATTAATTTGTTTTTAATTCCGGAAATCACCCGGCTTGGTCAATCATCGTCGTTGCGTGTTTCCACTCGGCTAATAACCTTTCAATTTTCCTGTGGATCTTTTTTTACTCGCTATTCTGCAAAACTTCCGTTGCGTTCGAAGATTTTTTTTCTCTGTTTTTTGGTTATTTGGCGCACGATTCGCTTTACATAAATTAAAGATAAAAGTCTAGCGAAAGTCTATCGGCAATCTGGGACGACGAGTGCTTCATTCACATTCTAATTAACCGGTTCGTATAATGGCCACACTGATATACGAACGCGCACGCACTATTTCACTCGTCGTTGGCAAGCGCGAAGATTAATACCGCCTCCCCTTGCGAGATATTACGGCGTGCAATACTCCAGTCACAGAGTCTCGGCCTTTGGGCCTTCCGACCTTTTAATGGCCATTCCAACACTCAATTCTTCAACGATACGTAAACACTAATGAACCGCAGATTTTTACTCCATTTTTCATGCGTTGCATCGCCTCGCGAAGGAGAAAAATGAAAAATAAACTTGCACGTTCGAGCTTCCGAATTATACCAAAACGGAAACGAGTTTGCAAGATGTGATTATCGAAAAGAGCAGCGAGGTTTTCGAGCGCTGAATGAACGAGTCGGCGCTATATCGACGCGTCAAATCTTTGTTACGTTGCGAATTCTTTATCGGGCATCAGCAGTCGCAAATCGCATTTGCAATTCACACCAAACACGTGCTGCTGCACATTTCGCAAGCCCCACCGTGACCGTTACCTGCCGCCTTCGCAACATCGGCCCGCGCAAACTCGAGGCCGGCAAACGTTCATTCGTTCACTCACGCTTGTTTCATTACCAAACTTTTATCGTGAGATATCCGAGGTGGCGGGAAAAGCCGCTCGTAATTGAAAATAGAAACGTGTAATTTTAATCCATTCAGGAAAAATTTGTAACGCGATTGGGGCAATGAAATAAATAACGTGGGGGGCAGTAACACTCCTTTAATACGTTTCATCGAGGAGGAAACGTTTGCCCTTTGCGATTGCCGTGTTGTATACTAAATTCGCTCGAGCGTAAAGCTACGTTACGCGGTGGAAAGTTTGGCCACCTGCGAACACTTGTCAACCGATGTAATTAATTCAGTCAAAGTAGAAAGAATTAAAGAAAAAAAGGAACGTTTCGTCGCTTCGCAAACTCGCTGCAAAAGCCACGCTGAGAAATTCATTACCGAGGAATCGCGGAAAACAATGTGCTCTCGTTTATCGTTACGGATCAATCTTGGCGTTATTGATCAAGCAATTTGAGTGGCTCTGATTTATCGTCGAAAGAGCGATAAATCGCGCGAGATTGGCATCCTTGCCATTACAATAAATGAAAAATTGTATTCATTCGTGGAATGTAATAAAAGACGAATTTGTAGCGATGCTGAATTTCTGTTCTCGGGGGAAAAAAGGAAAGGAAGAAACGTTCCCGGCCGACTTGACGCATTCACATTCTTTCTTCTTTTTCTTTTTCGCCACGACGTGACTTTGGGTAGGTCTAGCGGAATGAAACGTTCCCCGTAATGTAAACGTCTCATTTACACTTGGCCTTTTTTTGGCTTGCGAAGAGAGATTTGAGCGCGGCCGAAAAAACAGTCACGTGCTCGTCCATTTTTCAATTAAATTCGATCATTATAAAAAATTCGGCGTTATCAAGGGCGAGTCTCATTAAAAGGCTTCTTACGAAACTCGAGGCATTCGAGGCTCTTTAAATGATGAAAGGAGCGTCGTACGTCCCCGTTTTTGGTAGTGGCGAGTTTCGTTTTTGAAAGCGTGCAGCGCGTGTTCACGTGCGTGCCGTTTCGTTCGTGTTTGTGTGCGAGCAGCAGAGGGAGAGCGCAGTGGGGTGAACGCACTCGGAGCGGCTCATGCGGAGGCAAAGGACAGAGAGGCAAGTCGGTCAAAGCCGGGCCGCGAGCGAGCGAGCAGGAAAGTGAACACCGGCGGGAGCTGATTGTGAAAGTGGCATCGATCCTGCTCCTCCGTGGCAAGCGCCATGCCGAAAATTCACTGTCATTTTTCATCCCCGACGACCCCTGGCCCCCCCAATCCCGACGCTTTTCGCCCTCTCTTTTCGACAAAATCTCGCGCTAATCGTACTTTGCTTTACCCCGAGAGAGAGAGTGGAAATGCAAGTTTTTCAGACGTCACCGATCTGTTTAACGAGCGATAAATCGACGGTTCGCTTCTTCGTCCTTCGATTTATCAAAGCGTCAAAAAAACGACCGGTTACGTTTGGCGTGTGACCTTTCTTAATTGGTTCGACTCGCCGAGTGCGCGCCGACACGAGAGCAGGTTCGTTAGAATTCTCTCTCGTGTCTTTTGATTTCGTTACGTTCGCTTCTTCAAAACCTTTACCATGTTGGGCGTACGTTTCTGGAAGTTGTTTTTTTCAGCCGTAGTTAGGGAAGGAACTTCCTGCACGGCGGGAAAATAGTGTACAACAAAGTGCTTAACAAGCGAATAGGCGCTGCGGCGCTCGAGCATCGATTTTCCGTCAAGAACTTGCACTTTACGTCGACCTCGTCGGCGATAAAAGGAACGGGATCAAATGAGAAAAGTCTGAGGCTCGTAAAGCGAAACAACGGGACGAAGCCGAGTTTTCCCTTGGCCAAAGAAACACAACTCTTTCGTTTTAAGAAAGTCAGGCTTTTCTTTTGAAGGAAACGTCCTTTGATTATTATTCACGTTGCGGGTAATTTATTCTTGGCTACTATTGCGCGAAATCGACAGTATCGTCGGCTCCTTGTTTGGGTAATCAATGGCTTTCATTATACCAAGCGGAATTCGGCTCTCGGAGCCACCCGACGCGCAAATCCCAATGAAGCATCATCGAGCTATGCAATGGGCTCTTGTTTCCCGGCGACTAATCGATCGCCAGTCGAGCCTTGCCGGTTTTCTCCTCGAAATTGCCCGCGATTCATCGGGAAACACCTCGAGACGCTGTCCTCGTGACTCGACTGATAATCAAGTTTCATCAATGCTGCATTAATGACCTTGCTCTACGAGCTCTCTCGGAAACTGGAGAATACTGGACGAGCCTTGAGAATCTGTACGCGTCTAATTAATAACGGAGCTGACGTTTGTTGTACCCAAAGCACCGACGGAGATGAATCACTCGCGAGCTTCGAATTAATGCAAATTTTTGCGCATTTTTGTTGGCATTAAATTGTAAAAACTTGACGAGTGCGATGCACTGTTAATTGGAGCTCGATCAACGACTTTGAAAAGCGTCAACGTTTACCACGGACCCGCCTGAAAGCAAAGCGCGTTTCGCTTTGTTTTGACTCGTCGTTTCGAACATCCCTCGATTTTTTCGCTCGTGGCGCTATTATGGTAATGAGAGTCCCTCAGCTTCTGCGCCTCGAGCGAAAAATAACTGTCCACTCGATCGATTTTTCGCTTACAAACATGAATGTGTTGTTCAATTTAATGAAAGATATTTAGAGTGTTTTTAGCATGTCCAAAATTTACGCGGAGTAATTATCAATACTACAACTGTCATTGGATATTCATATCGATTTATAACTCATTATTTATCGACGTCTGTAGTTGTAACATTGATATGGTGTAGTTTAATCATTTTTTGAATATTTGAAATTGTTTTTTAAAAGAAAGTTATTCAATGTTTCCAAGATGAAATTTGGGTCATCATTTTTTTGCGCAAAATCATGTAAACAATGAACACAATTTATTTATGAAACAGAGAAATTTCAAAACTGGAAGAGACAAATTTGGCACGTTCGCTAACTGAACTACTTTATATGTGAATGAAATAAAGCTTGTAAACTAGTTCAGATTTCTTTTGACTACACTCGTAAAAAGTGTTTGACAATTACAAAATTAAAAAAACGCAATTTTATTTCAAATCTGAATAAACTTTTTACTAAAAATAATCGTTTTATCCCTAACTTTCAAAGAGCACAGCATTTACGTGTAATTGCATCAACTTCATGTTATTAGTCCAAAAAATGTTGAAAATTTGAGACAAGTCAACGTAACAAGATTAAAACCTTTTTTTACTATTAATTGAAACTCGATTAATTAAAAACTCGATAAAAAACTTGGCTCTTTTTCCGTCAAAAGGACATCAAAATTCCATGGAATGTTGCCATATCAATTGTTATCAATGTCCAATGCTCCAAAAAACTACAATGTTCCATGGAAACGCTAAAATCGTAAAAATTGAATTTCATCGGCCGGCGATTCATCAATGTGGAAATGCGATAAAGGTGATGGATGCAAGAAAAAATTATTTTGCGTACGAGACTTTGCGATTGCTTGCACCTGCAGTGCGATCGCGTGCCGTCGCTGAATTGGGCTAATCGGGGGATCGCTTAGCGGGCTCAATCGGCGAAACGAAGAGGGCACGGCTCAGGCAAATAAGAAGCTGTGAACGTACGAGTGAGATAAATGGCTCGAGCTTCCGGTTCGCGGTGGCTGCCAGCAGCGGTAAGTGGGTGGGAGAACAGGAGGAGTAGCAGACATTCAATGGAATCGACAGGAGAAAGAGAGAGGAAGAGCTGGCGATTGAGACGAGAGACTCTGTTAATGGGGAGATTAATTTGCCGTCCTGTCGCTTCGTTTCTGCCGATCTCCAATGTGTATTTCTAATTATTCATTTATTATGGAATTGGACAGGGTTGCCACGTAATATGGAAAACTTGGAAAAGTTAAAGGATAATCCAAAGGAAATTAACTAATAATTTTAACGAACGACCGTTGCAAAGAAAAACAGTCATTGATTATTCCAATAACAAATCAACTTGTAATTGATTAGTTAATTAAAAATGTGATCTGCATGTAATGGAAACGCGTGTATCAGTGGATTTAGAATTCTCCATTCAAGTTCTGGTAAATTCTTCTTATCGTGTAACAATGCATTAATTAATTACCGTCAAGAAAAAATCACATTTCGGGTAGGAAAACTTGAAAAAGCCTGAAATTGAGGTGGCAACCCTGTTGAAAAAACTTCTTCGCTGTGGAAATTGTTCATTTTCTGCAAAGAATTGCGATAGTTTCGAGCATGCAACGAGGAAGCCAAGTCGGAAGTGGATTCTAAGATAGCGCGTAGCGGTATTAAATCGTAGCCGGTGTCATCGCCGTTGCGTGACTCGTTTCGCATCGCTGTCAGCGATTCCCCAACTCGATCTTCAGGCGATAATTGGCATGAAAATTAAATCGATTGATTTCGCTACGATTCTATATTAGTCAAGGGCCGAAGCGCTCGATTTATTACAAAGTTTCGTCAGTATCAATTCGGCGTTGTTTCGTTCGATCGCCGGGAAAAAAGTAATTGCATCGTCAATGCCAATGGAAAATAAGGGAACGTCGAAAATGACGGACGCGTAGAAGATATCGACATGGTAAAAACCGAGTTGCCAAAGGAGAGGATCTTCGTGATCGAAAAGGTCAGGGACGACGACGTCCGTTCGGGATAAATCGACTCGTGTTGCCAGGCGAGACTTGCTGTGCACTCGATACGAGTCACGATTTCAATAGCGAAATGGAAAAGGCATTATCCGATGGAAAATTGCTTTTGTGCAAAACTCGCACGAAAACGCGACTTTTGATGCCTGTTTAGCGTCAGCAAAGTGGCCAATTGGTAAACGGTGATAAAGAAGGAACATTCCTGCATGCGCACTTCGCTTATGGATTAATTTGCTACTTAGGGCATTTATCGCTTCACTTTGCTCCCCGTTTTTCGAGCCTGTCAGCTACTATCAGATGCGCGCGAACGCCTACACCGATACACCGATTGGCCACTTGCTGAAATTCTGCAGGCATCGGACGTCGCGTTTTCTTGTACGAATTTTGCAAAAAATATCGAGCGTGTTAGGAGGGAAGCAATCATTTGCGACTCGTGCCGCAAATGCCTACTTTCCCTCCAAGATACACAATAGTATATTATACGACGCGGAAAATCAATGGCCCATTCGCGCGGTATCGCGTTGTTGGGGCGAGGAAATGGCGTCGTTGCATTTTATCGTTTGTTTAATGTCGCTTTGAGCTACCCCTTATCCCCGAAGAAAAAAAAACCAGTGTGTGTGTCGACAGTTAATTAAAATCTTTCTAGTCGAGTATCGTGGTCCTTTTAATCTCCCTTCATTTTATTAGTGGCCC
>JABFQM010001606.1:0-19868 GCA_022816865.1 Zelostemma sp. ZL-2020
AGTGATTACATAAAGATGAAACTCGGTTCGGAATGTTGGGAACTGAGACAAACCGATTCGGATTAATGCAAAAGGAATCTTTTCGTCATTCTCTATCCCTGAACTATCATTGGACCCGTTCCTTTCGATCAAACTGTCACAAAGAAGTTCTCTCGTCTTCAGAAATGAAACTTGAGACGATAAAGAAGCGGAGTGAAAAACTAGACGCTGATACTCAAAGTTAGTAGCTTCAAAACCCTGGAAAGAAATTCATTCAATGCGAGAATATTTCGCGTTACACGGGAAACTTTTTAGCTGAATTTCGAGATCTTCTGTTTCAACTTTTGCAAGCTTTTGCCCTCTTTTGATCCACATTGGGTTGTCGCGACTTTAAATTTATTCCTCCGAGCTCTGTATTTTCAAGGGTTTTGGTTAAAGCTAAACAGAATTCGGAGGAAATTGTTTCGAGGACGAGCCAGAGAAATCGCATTGTTTTCAGAGTGCTGCACGATTTACTCCGGCGTTTTCACATATTTTTCTCTTTTTTTCTTTCTCGTCGTTTCGAAAATGGTTGTCAAGTACGCGAGACGAAACAAGTGGGAAAGCCAGCGCAGTAGTAATCCGCAGCTGTAGTCAGACTCGGATTTTCTACTTCGAGTCACGATCGGGGCCAACCATATTTTACAATACCAATATTATTTAATAACGGAATAAATATTTCTGAGAAAATCCATAAGCGATCATTAAATTCGAAATATCGACGAGAAAGTGCAACTTCCAATTGGACCTTCCGTTCGGGGATAAACTTCTACCTTGACCGGTTGTCGTTCCAATTTGCGAAATAAAATCGATTTATTGATCATTTATATTTTAAAATTTCGTTCATTCTCGAGCTTCGTTTATCACGTACTCGTTCCTGCACACTCCTCGTCGATGACGCACGCAAATTTTTTTTATCGCTGAATTTATTCGTCCGGGGGTTGAAAGATGTGCCATTTTTCCGATGAATAATTTCCAAACTTTTGAAAATTAAAAAAACGCGGCGAAAAATTGCATAAGTTTTGCGAAAATGTATGTGCGCCGTTTCGCTTGATCTCGATTTGTTTTCTAATGTAATTGCCACTCACTGCAATTGCGGTTGTTGACGACGCTTCACAAAAGTTTAAAAAACAATCGAATTATTGAGGATGAAAAAATTGAAAATGTCGTTCCCATCGTTGAAAACAAGTTTTTTTTTCTTCTGAACAATATTTATCACGTGTAATATTACACGAATTTAGAGCACATGAAACAAAGCGCAATTGACAGCTTAGAAAAAGGTCACGTCTCGTGTCTCGAGCTTCAATTTGGGCTCTTTAGATGATTAAATTTTTCCACGTGGCGACGTTTCTATTATTTTCGTCACTGTTTCGACTAATTGTGTTTGCGAAAGCCGAGGAATTATTACAACTGTGCGGCGAACATCAAAGTGGAATATTCAAACATTTCAGGAATTTTCCCTCTTTCTGTTTGTCGCAGTAACGCGCGCACATTTGTGAAATTTGATAAAGTCCTTCCAAGTTTCTGATGAATAAATAATCGCTGCAAACTGCGTTGGTCGTTCGAGTGAAAGGAATTGCGAGTACGCTTGTATAAAATGACCACTTTTCATTTAGAAATTTCACTATTTTCATAAACGTTCGCCAAACTAACGAATTTTCTATTTAGAGCAAAAAGCATTCCAAGTACAAAGGATCCAAAACGAAAAAAAGCTTTCCTTCACAATCGCGAAATTCCAACCGACTGCGACTCAAAAGTTTCACGATAAAATCTGAAATCGCAACCTTGGAAGAGCCGTTGAGATTTTATGCGTCGGACTTTGAAATCGAGCGAAGTAATTTCCTTGGAAAAACGGTTCGGAGGGTGTGTGAAATCTATTTCACTTACGTTGATGCTCAATGAAAACTGATAATACCGCGAAGGAAAATGAATGCGCGAGAAGAATAACAGCAGCGGGCACGCTGCGAATTTCTTTTCCGAGAGTAATTTCGTTACCGATATCTTTCTTGCTTTTAGGTCTCGGAGCGACTTCGGGTATGCATGTTTTATTGAATATAACTCACAAAAGAAACGAGGAATCTCTTTGGAGATGTGCATTCATAACCTTCGTCCGTGTTCTCGGCGCAAGGTCACAACTCAATGTTTCCACTCGCCTTTCACATGATGTACGTCGCATTTTGGACGTACGATTGAGGTCATTCGTTTGTCAGTCGCAAATTTTAAGAGAGCGTATTATGGAGACGAGGAAGATTATTGTAGATGGAGGGCCTACACGTCGTATCGATTTAAGCTTTATCATTCGAGATTGTATGCCCTTGATAATGGCGGGTCTTCTATTGGTTACTGCAGAATCAATTGTATCAAAGATGGGGAGATTATGAGGAAACAATACGTGGAAAACGTTTATTTTTAACAAAAGATAATAGAAAAATATTTCATTGTTCATACATGTATATTGGAAAAACTCTCATGGCTGGGACACATTTATTATATGATGTAATAAATTTGTATACTCCATTTAATACACTCCGTATTTTATACGAAATTCCGTAAATGTACATTAAATTTCAGCTGTCTCGGGCTCGCAAGAAAATTCTACTAAAGTTACCTTCGTCATCTTTCACTGTTTTTCAGATGCATGTGCATAAAATTCAATTATCAATGCACGCGTGGATAAAAAATTTGACGAATTGCGCGTACCTGAGGATTATTGTTTATTGCGAAGTTTTTTAACCGAAATATAATGCATTTTGAAGGGGTTTTGATGCTATTTTGTATGCCGATGAAGGCGAGAAAATAGACCATGAATCATTTTATAAATGGTAACGTTGTATTTTCGTAATCAGAGACGGTTTTTCAAGACACCAGCTGACTCTTTTTTACAAACTAAGGCCGAACCATTAACGAAATCCTCTGAAAGTAGCCTGGCTATTCAACTTCCTTAATTATGTTAACTATACTCAGTAATGTCTCGCCTGCTGCGCCAAATTTACGAAAGTCTGCAAACTGTGATCCAGCAATCTATAATCCTTGACAGTATAAGTTTCCCTGCAAAAAGTGTCGAATACAATTAAATTGTGATAACGCCAAGAACAAAGTAAGCGCAAATTGTGTTTTCCCCCGCCCTAGCAAAAATAGAACAATGCGGAAAAATTCGGAAAAACACTAGTTGATGTAAGAATGTTAAAAATACAAAAGATCACCGAAAACTTTTGAAAAACCAATTATCTGTGCTTCCCGTTCTCATCGATGTTATTATTTTTCATATTATTTTTTAATACGTTCTAGCTTTCCCCCCTTTCCTCCCCCCCCCCCCGCTATTCGAAAAGCGAGAAATAATTTCAATAGAAAAGAAGAAGTATTAAAATATTTGAATGAGATTTGCATTCATTTTCGTAACGATATCCTTTTTTCTACCGAATTAAAAGAAATCTCAAAGCTACTCGTAATTATTCTGCATATTTTTAATCAAAGCGCCGGCATTTTCCAGATGTTAGAAGTAAATCCGAGTGCAATGCAATATCATTTCATTCCAATTGAAAAAATATGCAGGGTCGGCTGCTTGCCAAGCGGGAAAAGTGAGGCCGTATCATTACAAAATCTATATTCCTTTCATCAGTCGCAGTCTCGGAACGTTGTATATTTCGTTTGGGCAATGAAAGGAACGCTCTTCCATCTGCACTTTAGTTAATGATGTTCGAAGATTTAGCAGCGATAACGGAAATGATTAAAATCAATTAAGAAGCTGAATAAAATGAGTGACATTGTTTTCCAGAGCTTTTGTCTGCGAAATGTGTCGCGCATTCAAAACGGGGTTGTTTACGACCGGTGAAATTTTTCTCAATGTCTCAACACGTCGTATGACCTCGTTTCGGCTTTTTGGAAAATCAATTGCGTGCGTTTGCCCGTGGATTAATGTAATGCTACGCCATTGCGATAAACAAAATTTTCCGCTTTTTCGCATTCTTTATACCCCGCGCATAAAATTTCTTTTTTTTTTCTTGCTTCGCTTATCCGATGTTTTCATACGATTACACTTTTCCTTCGGCTTTTAAATGAGTCAGAATATTTGTCCAATCTTCCGCACATAATCTCGCTAATGCCTTTATAATAAAGAGCGGCGCAGCTTGTTCCATAAATTCTGTAAAATACGAAAAGCTTGCACCAACGCATAAAAAATGCAGCGCCTTGTAAGTGGTGCAGTAGCGAAAGGATTCGGAATGAAATTTCGTTCCGCAAATAATGTCGTAGAAAACTGTTCCTTCATTTCCTACGAGTCTCCCGAGAAAAACAGTGCCGCGATAAATGTAAATGGAGTATTTAAAAGTCGAGTTCGCTTTATCACTGCGTTCAAATGAAAAGGTAATCCAAAGAAACTCGCAGATTTCTTGGACTTTTACGCCGGCTCATTTGAATTCTAACGGTATTAAATAGTCAGCTTTGTAGGCGATTCCGCGGAGGAAACTACTTCCCATTAACGAGCGACAGTCGACTTAAAGCGATACTCGAGGGTTAAACTTGCGTCGAGTGCTGGAATAACGCCTCAAAAAGAGCGGATTTCGAATTTCGTTTCTGGTGAATCCTTTTTTGGATTTTACGTCGGTATCGATAAGAAACATTTTTGCGTCGAGCGAGAGAGTTTTAAGTAGTTCGGCTGCCAAATGAAAGAGTTAATTGGAACATAAGTTATTGAACAATATCTTCTCCTTCACGAAAAAAATACACGGGTGAAAAAATTATACAAAAATACCCATAACGAAAAATTGAACATTTTTATCGTTTTTTTCAGTAAACAATTTTTATTTCTCAGTTAATTTGCAAGTTTGGCCATTTATATTGTTTTTTTTTATGAAAAAGAAGATATTGTTTAATAAATCATGCTGGCATATCGAATGAAATTACTTATGTTGCATTATAAATATTTTTTCCAATTCACTCATTGCATTTGGCGGCCAGACTACTTTCATGTCGCCTGGAGAGCATGAAACATTTAAGGATGCCCTGGCGAAGGTGCCCGTGTTTGTCGGGTTTTCTTGGCTCGAAACCAAGGACTATCAACTCTAAAAACGATCAGTATCCATTTTCACGTAATTTTATAGCTGTAACGAAGTCACCGCATTGTAAATCCGCTTAATGCAAATTAAGCACTTCTTCGTTAATGTTATAAGAGAAGCCGTAAACTCCTTTTTACTGGCCGAATCTCAAAACCGCTATTTCATTTTGACGCAACTGTGATTGAAGAAATAAAAAATTATCCGTTGAAATTAATTTACGAATACCTTATAATTTCCGTAGAAAACGCTGCTACCTCGATTTTTCTGTTTTTTTTAAACATCAGAATAAATATAAAAAGAACTACTTTGTCCAAACTTTTCAGTATTTATAATGTTTTTGGCGACGAGAACGAACACAGCGTAACAACTCGCCGGTTAATGGATGCTCGTGGAAAGTTTGTCAGGGCGTAGAGAAAGGAACTGCTGGGCTTCGACGTGAAGTTGCAAAAAGTGAATAAATTGATCCAGCTGCGAAGCCTCGCAGTTTCTGAAGGGACGGAGAGCTTTTTACGAGCAATTTCACTATAATTGCTTTTCAATAGCGGCATTTTCGTCCGAGATATCGTCGCCTTCTCCACTTTTCGACAGGTTTATAATGAAAGGTCAACTCCCGTCAATTCTCGGAAACAGAAACGTTTAGATCCCCAGGTACTTTTCATCCCGGGAAATTTCGTGGCTTGGATGTTCGTATTTTCAACGTAACGAATAGTATGTTTTCGCCAATAGAGGTCGAGGGTTTTTCCGACGCTCGTAGGAGACCCATAAATTTCACATGCACCAGTTATTCCGGGAAACAATATACATAAATTCCATAAAAAAAGACAATTTCCATATCTCCTTAAATCATGGATCAATTGTTGAACTTAAAAAACTCGTTTAAAAAATCGGGAAAAATGCTGATTAAAAAAAGACCCGGAAGGAACTTCCGTTGAATTTCGGAAGTTTCGAAAATAATTTCTTTCCATTTTCTGTTACAGGTCACTCAAAAGCAACGACGAATCGCAATGTTTTAGATAATTGGAATAACAGAACACGCGAAATATGTTCTTCAAGACTTTAATCACCATTAAGGAAGAAATATCTTCGGAGACATTATATTTTAAAGTTTTCGCGTGCTGTTGGTAGACCAGCGATAACGAGTCGGGAGAATATAATCGCATGAGAATCAGCCTCAAAATGCGCTGGAACATTAGCGGGAAACGTATGATATCGTTATCATTATGAGGAAACGAAAACTTGAAATACGCAGCTGAAAAAGCAATGATTAACGAAGCGGTGAAATGAGAGGCTCATTAAGGATGCCTAGTCCACGCGACGATTCCCGAGAAACGGGGATATCTTCATTCTCGAGCAATTAGGAAGATCGTTGTTACGGACTTAACGGGGTCCATGGCCCGTTGCTGGTCCCAGCGGCTTCGGTGGTGGCTCTTGGTCGTGGCTTTTTACGGATGGTCACTTCTCGTAACCGCCAATTTGTCTTTGGGCCAAACAGTCTTTGCAACCAAGGGGAACCAGCGCCTCCAGACTGGACTGGAAATCATGGTTTTTCTACGCGAACAATGCGATTACGAGTTCAACACTCGCGAGATCCAACAGCTCCTCGCCAACTACAGCTCCAGAGTCACCGTTGGCATCATTCCCAAATCTCGTAAGTCAATTACCGCAAAAAGCGCGAACTCTCGACGCCTCGCTATAAATTCGGGCTGCGTCTTGAACGCTCTCTTTCGAGCGGTGATGTATCGCCACCGCTGTCCACGACTAGAATCGTAATTCAGTATTTAGCGCGATTTATCTTCAAAGAGAGCACAAACAAGCCGTGAGGGACCTGCTATTAACGGCGCTTGAATTTATGCAAACATCTTCGTTTCGAACCCATGTCACGTCCCGAACGCGCGTCAGAATTAAAGGGACTTTGGAATTTGGTAAAGTGTTGCCCTTTGTCGCGGTTTCGTTGTTTGTTTTCATAATGTTGCAACGGGATCATTCGCGGATTGAAATTATTGAATTGCTCCTGGGAAGTTGACTATAATAGACGGTCATGCATTTTGATGTAACGATTATTTGTGTAATGAAGTATGATACAACGACATGAATTATTAATGGACTATTAAAATTATAATTTGGAACTAATAATATCAAGGGTATTATTACATGATCGTTATGATAATATTATCAATTTGCATGTATGTCATTGTATTGACTCGGTAAACGTAGGGAAAAGTTAAGCCTGACTTGTGAATTTCGTACTTTCCAACGTTTTTGGATCTACTTCAACCCGTTTTCAGCACAATTAATAATAATTTTTTAAATAAAAATTTATTGGTTTCAAATAGGGATTAAATTCGGATCCAAAACGTTGGAAAAGAAGCCCTTTTGATTGCAATTTCGCTCCGTGTTTCGTAATTCTTCGTTATATTTCGAGCAGGAAGGTAAAATCGCGAAACACTAGAGGCGATAAATCACATTTACGAAGTTCGCGAGCAACTAATGTAGGTACGCGCGATCCTCCCTTGCGTATGCAATTCGAATTATACGATGCTTCTCGCTGAGAAGAATGTAAATGCGAATAAACGCTTGAAAACTGGCTCATTGTTACGTAATCTGAAGCTCGCACATTGTCGGGCTTGATTCTCGTTATTACGTGAATTAAACTCATTCATATCATTCGCTTTGATGATCGCGTTATCGTCGTCAAGCTGGAGCAGCTCGCATATTACAAATGAAATCTGCACGCGGTTCAAACGTGAAATAGCAGCTTATCAGAGTTTCGTCTCGTATCACGTTTCGGCTATAAACTAATGCAATATTCAAGTACTCCATTGTGACGTTTCGAGTTTCTCCGTAACTGAATCACGTTTCATCAGTTTCGTTGGCGCAACGTGAAAAACGATTTATTAACGGGTGTTTTGAGAGCCGATGAAACGCGGGTAGAAAATGTGAAATGTTTTTCCCCGCGAAAACATCGTAATATTGCTTTACGACTTCGATATCGCTGCTGGATTCGACAGGTTGTTCCATGTCTCCGCTTATTACTCCGACTTTCCTGTGCTTTTTTGTTGACTGGGTTTAACCAATCCACAAATTTGATGCACAAAATCGACGAAATTCGAAAGAAAGAACAATTCTAAACATTTTACGTCATCGTTACGTGTCTCATTAATTACAAATGACGGGCATCATTTCACTTTCATCGTTTTCTCGAATGGCCTTTTATTTTACGTCGATCATGATTATTATCGTAATGTCCCTCGATCGAATTCGACCGTGACGAATCGTTTTTCTCGTTTCAATCGCACGGAAATTGTAACGGTACGGCCGAAAATTGATCGTGAATGATCGAGAACGTACCATTTATTTCGGCGAATTTTCACCAATTTCATCGTCGACGTAAACGAGAAATTCGATGAAAACTTTGCGACTAAAAATCATCCCGGATGAGGGATTAAAGCGTCGGAGGGAAAAGATTTGCTGCTGAAGCGGAGTCCCGAATCGATTCTATTAACACCGGGATCCTTTCGAGCCACATCTTCACTTACTCGTACGTGGCAAGCACTTTGATATACGACGTTGCATCCAAGTCACGTGACAAGTCCAAGTTTCCGTGTAAACCAACGCTAATATTTTAAACAGATTCCGAACCGTGTACAAACTGATATTCGCAAGTGGATTCACCGCTCTTTGAAACTTTCGAACGAGTTCAACCGACTTAATTCCAAAACAAAATAACAACATATTTTTCGATATTTTTTCGCATATTTCCATTTTTGTTAGGGAACACGTGGCACGCAAATTCACTAACGAAGACGAAAGTTTTTCTATTCCACGCATGAAAATCGGAACGACGGTTCTTCGGACAGAAACTTTGGCGCCCCAAGTGTTTGTACTTTCCAGCGTTCGCTTTCCCGCCTCTCTCTCTCCTTATTTTTCCAGCGACAATTCCAGCGATCTTTTTCCACCCCATTCATTTCTCCCCTGCCATTAGCACTGGCACGAAAACGAAAAGTCCAATAACTTGGCTACGGTTTACACAGAGCTCGAACTCGCTCGTAAAGAACGGAGATTGATTCTTGGCCGAAATATTTGATCCAGCGAATGGATCGTGGACCAATACATCGGCCACCGAACCAAAGAAAGCTCGTAAAATGCGTGTTTCTCTCTTTTGCAGAATCTTGCGAGTCGCGATCTTGGGGTTTGGGTGCTCTGGTTCAAGCCCTTCAAGAAACCACCACAAAGGCTCTGATTGCCGCGCTCGATCCGAATATTTGTGAGGTTACTGCGAAACTTGCTCATCTGTGGAACAAACCCTTGCTCACCTGGACCTGCCCTCAGGTAACCGCGGGAATAATTTAATTTATGCGCAGCGCGAATTATTGAAACCTAATAATCAGTACTAAATTCAAAAAATCATTAATGGCTATGCAGTTTTTATTACTATTTATATATTTTTGCGAAAAGCGAGCAATGGTTTTTGCAAAGAGCATTTTTACCCAATTGCTTCGTAATTGTTATTCCAAATCTCCGAAGAATAAGGCGGGAAATGGAGGTACCAATAAAGGAATTGAAAGAAGAAAAGAAAGAGTCGGACGGTTTTATTTCGATCGTAAAAAAGTTTATTAATATTGCAACGGACTCTGGTAAAAGTATTTCGACGTCGTTACAGTTTGTGCTATTATGTCGAGTAAAACAAGAGGGTTAATTGTAGAGTAGAATCACAAAGAACGCAATGCATACGGGCACATCTGATGCTGCGGCTTTTATGTAATCCGAAAGTGTAATGGAAACTGTCAGGTTAATTAGCAACCTCGTGTTTCCGTTTTTTAAACATGTTCACGAAAAAAGAAAAACGAGTTTTCTTTTTAAACACAAAAAAACAGCAACCTTTCCGAATTTCTAGCGCGAGAGAAATTCCTGACTTAAATTAATTGAAATTTCGCGGCGCATTGTTCGAAATCAATTGAATTTCGGCTGATATCTGTCTCGGTAAACAGTTTGCTAACTCGCAGTAATAACAAACCAGACATTCCTATTCGATGCTTGCGCAATTACAGTGCTTTTCGCCGTAACGAAGTTTACCGTCTATTCATTTCGTTTAACGACTGGTGGCCATTAAACGATGGCTCTCGTTCTGTGTGAACAGAGAGCGAGCAGGACATTTCCATGAAGAAACACGTGTCGCGATAACAATGACGACAGGGACATTAATTTCAAATCGTTTGCGCGATCTCAAATACATTTCGAGCCGAAAAATGTACCGAGAGATAACTCATTTCGAGCGATGATGTAATCACTGGATTATCGTTGAACCGAGTGCCCTGTAATCCGCCATTATCGATTGCGCGAAAATTCAATTTCCAAATTGAAGCTCCGACGCGCAATATTTACTCTGCTTTTAATTGAAAACAAAGTGCGCTGACGAAAGTTTGAGTATCCGTCGAAAAGTATGTATTTTGGGCCGATAATTTTAAGAAGTTGGGACGAAGTTCCGACTCAGTTTTGACCCAGTTTGTTCGAAGGCTGACAAGCAAAAGTTCGGGGGCTAATTCTCAAATAAATTCGTCGCTTTATCCCTGGATGCTGTAATAATCAGAATCGACGCCTGCGTAATCGATCGGCATTTCGGAACGTTTCTTGGCAAAAATTTAAAAATTTGAAAAAAATGAAACAAAATGCAAAACAATGCGGAGAAAATCGAAAATACAACAGATCACCAAAAATGTTGCTTTCGTGTATTTCTTCTGCACGTTTTTGCATGTTCTCCTTGTATTTTTCGTTTATCTTGCATAATAACGCAAGAAAAGGTATTAAAAAGATGTTACCTTTTTTGGCTCTATATTGTTGTCGCTTCACTTTTGCTTGATTGCTTTTTTACATTCCTTTAATAGACCTTAATTCCAATTTCGAGACGAGAGGATCAACGGCGAACGATGAAAGCAAGATCTCGGAATCCTTTAACAGTCGGAATTTGAATTTGCCCGAATGACTCACCGGCGACCCGTCGCGCTTCGTCCATTCACGAACACGAGCAGCACTTTTTGCCTCGGCTCTCATTCGAGAATGGATTTATGTTCCTTATCGGTGGAATGTAAGAAACATTTCTTTCTAATTTCGCCGATTTTCTTGCGTCGTAAAGCGAGGCATTACAGAGAGAATTTCCTTTGCATGATTTTTATTGCCGCGCGTATAAAATTCCATTTGCGATAAAGTTTTTTACGGAGAGCGCAGTTTCAATAACAAGCTGATCGAAGAGTTCCGATACTTTTTAATTACTTTCGGAAATTTCACCGGATTCCGTGGAAATTAAAGCAGTTAAAGGTATAAATGAAGCGTGCGATATTGATTCTGTGAGCTAGGCTTTACCACTTTTGACGTCTATTCAAACGCGCATCAAAAGTATCGAATTCGATTCGAGAAATGCCATATTTTTCACGTCGAGTGTTTTCGAGCGTGAATCAAAATCGATGGAGCTCTCAAATCCCATGCGTTGATTGCGAGGTATACGTACATCGGCATTTACTCCGTGAAAAGACAATCGTTCGCGGACGGAAATCATAAATTTATAACGAAACAATAGGCCAAGGATGGAGAATTTCAGCTGAAAAAAGAACGACCGGGATGAATTAATCGAAAATGTTCTCCCTTTTGTCGCTTCATTCGCGATAGAAAAGTTGGACGCTTTTTACGAATGAGCGAGCACTCTTTGTTCGAATCACGATACGAAACAATCCGTTTGATTTTTCGGATTATTCAACGTTCCGTAAATTTAGTACTGCGAGCATTACTATTTCCACGAGCTAATAATTCGACAAATCTGCATTGATTCCCCCGGAATCGAACCGGGGTTCCATTTTGCGACATATTAAAGTAGTCCGGCCGCCGAATGCAAGAATTACCTAATATGCCAGCATAATTTATTAAACAACATCTTTCTCTTTACAAAAATTAACCCGGATGAAAAAATTATACAAAACTGCTTGTAACGAAGTGTTTAAAATTGTTTATTCTTTAGCTAATTTGCATGTTTGCCTATTTATTTCGTTCACAGAACAATTTGCAACAACTTCATTGTGGCGCTCTAAAAAATATTTTGTACTGCGTTGCATAAATACATATTTTTTTAAAACGCCACTGCAGAGTTGTTGCAAATTGTCCTGTGAACAATAGAAATGCCCGAACATGCAAATCAGCTAAGAAATTGTTGTACAATTTTTTTGTGAAGAAGAAGATATTGTTTAATAAATAATGCTGGCATTATAAATATTTTTTCCAATCCACTCTTGCATTGGGCGACCGGACTACTTAAAAAACTTGGGACGATGCAAAAGAACCGGCGACTCTCTCTTTTTCTCTCGTGATTTTCTACTCGATGAAATGGAAAAGTTCTTTGTTAGTCGTAAACGAACTGATAATGCAGCCAGAAATTGATACGCGCGCAGATGCAAAGCCCCATGAGGAAGCGAGTCCTGACTTATAAAATTGCGCATGGGAAATAAAGGACAAAATTACGGAGGAAAAGTTACTGCTTTTCCTTATGAATTTTAATGCGAAACGCGTCCGAGACATGAATATAACATGTTCCAAATTCGCCAGCTTTCCCGTTCTCAAGATACTGATACGCTTGCGAAATGCTTTTCGGATTTTTTGTCAATTTTTTTTACATCAATGCGTCGGAGCGCTTTAATTTAATTTTCCGCACGGTATTTACTCTCGCGAACGTGGCGTTGCAATTTTCCAAGGGGGAGAGCTTTTCCAAGGTCCGCGTTGCCTTACAATGTTCCAGCTTTTTGCTTATTTTCTCCCGAGATAAAACACTCTGACAAAGTTTTACTTTAGAGTAAAATTAAACTCCTTGCGATGAATTTTACCAAGTACCCGAAATAACATTTACAGAAAACGATATGGAAAATCCCTTGAGCGAGTCGATATTCCAATTTCATATTTTCTCGATGTTTTCACTTTAATGATTAATGTTAATTCCCGGGTCAAATGTCGCGCGTTCGGTCGAGGCCGCTGACAAACGTAAATTTGGTTTATTCCAGAAAGTATTGGAAGACGGAGAATTATCATCCATCATCAGGCTTTCGCCATCATTGCCAACGCTGGCTCAAGCTGTGGGAGAAATTTTTTTACACTTTCGATGGAAATCCGTTTCGATTGTCGGTGTAGGTGAGTAAGTCGAACGCGTCTATCCGATTTTTTTCAAAGACCACTCAAAAATGACGCAACGAACAATTTATTAACCAAACGCGATTCGCATTAGAAGTTTTCCTCGATCTTTTTTGCCTCCCAGACATTTAGCGGGCTGGGAATACCTAGAATTTGTTTTCTCATCCGCGAGTTCTCGCAGACGCCTGATTCTTTCATATTTCCATTTTTTTTCCTTTTACACTCTTCACTTACGTTACTTTGGTTTATTGCCTTCGTATTTTCCGTCGACTTTTTGGTCGAAGAAGCGAACTTTTCAAAGCTTATTATTTACCCAGAAGCTTCCGCGTTCAAGCGAACTCATCGTCTTCTAGATGAGAAAAAAAGAGCATTATTTACGAGGAATAAAGGATGAAATTTTCAGTAGTAACGGTGGTAAGTAAATAAAGCCGAGTGTGATCGTCCATGAGAAACGCGTGAAAAGTGAACTCGGAGAAACATGAATATCAACGAAAGGCGCATAAAAATGGATACCTATATTTTTCAGATCATGAACTGTGGTTAAATCTCGACAGAGCCGTAGTGGGTGCCTTGAGAAGTATAGGAATCATACCACGCCACCACGCTCTGTTACCGCACAATGCCAGCTTGAAACAAATTCATGGATCTCTGAAAGCTCTCCATGCGATTCCTTCCAGAGGTAGAATGAATCATTTTACAGCGTAGCGCAAAAAAGCGAATCGCTCGTGCTCGCGCGAATTCCCAATAACGACTTATGAAGTTTTTTTTTCACACGCAAATGTGTTTTAAATTTAAAACGCATTCGTCGATCAAAAAAGTTCGTGAAATCAATACTCGTGTTTATTAAATAATATTTTTTACATTTTAATTTTAAGAACATCTTTTCAGCAGTGATAATTGGATAAAAGCTGGCTCAGTTTTAGGGGCTTGCGCAACGTTTCGAATTTATTCCGTCGTCGCGACAGATAATTACGCAAAGTTGACCTTGAATATTGAGAAGGTACTTCTTCTTTATTTCGTAACTCGTGCAATTTGCTGATTGCATTTCAATGACGTCCCTTTAAAATCAAGAATTTACAAAATACAAATCGTAAACAACGAGTAAAGTCGACGCGTTGATTCGAAGAATCGCGTTGTTGGATCATCGCCCTTTAATTAACCAAAATTCAATTACGCAAAGCGGCTTGGCGCTCCGAGCCTTGTAATTATCGGTCAATTTACAAATGTCCCTGACTACCGGGGCATGAAGGTTTGCCAACCCATGCAAAGATTACGCGAATGCATGGGTGCTCGCGGATTAACACGCATTTCACACCGAAATACGTTAAACGCATCGCGATCAAGATTTGAAATCCCAAGAATTTTGCAGCCATCATTCTCTGCCTGCCTCTGGACAATGATTTCGTGGCTCATTCCCTCACGGAATTGGATACCCAGCTGCAAGAAGCGCGCGTTCCGAATTCAATAATCCTAATGATACAGCCGGGGAGCCCAGAATTTTTTGTTCCTCCACGGGATATCGCGCTCTCGGATTCCAGCCCTTCGACTTCGATGTCGTTCACGAGCACACAGTCTTCCAGTTTTTCTACCCCCAACGAATCCCAAGCTCGCACGAACGCACCTTTGGCAAGGGGATTTTCACCGCCGCGTAACCTCAGCCGCTCAATGCTGGATAATCTGCTGGTTATAGTACCCATCGACCAAAGGTAATGAGACATTTAAACCCGCAAATAGACGACCTTCGCTTTTTCATTATATCGATTCCCCCTTTCATCCGATAATCGAGCGGAGAATTAATGTAACCGGAACGCAGATAAAAATTCGCTCGCGATAGGTACATGGAAAGATCGTAAAAGTTATTAAAACTCGTCGAGGTTCGATGAAAAGTTTCGCGAATTTATCTCGTTCTCATATTATTCCGAATGTAGAAATGGAGCCCCGGTTAATGGAAAAAGCAAGCGTCGTTTCTGCGTCGAACCTTGCGTTTTCTCGTATCCCGTGTTTTTCTCATCTCATATTCATGAGGGAATATGCGTTATATCGCGTACAGATATGACGTACAAAGACTCTTCAACGGCACGGCCAGTTACGTGACGGAAAAGACCGTGGATCGTCTGAAGGAATCGCTGGATGTCCTTACCAGAGACAATTCCAGCCTGAATTCCTTCAACAATAAAATGTTCACTTACACGTTGTTGAGCTGGAACGCGAATACGTGGAAACCGATCCTCAGTGTCGTCGAGGAGACTGACCAACTATCGATTCAAGAGTTCATTCGGAACGGATTTGCGGACAACTCTCTTTTCGATACATTGTGCCTGGATCCCACGGGATGTTCACGTGAGAAATATGATTTTTTGCATATTGCATATTAAAACTTTGAATTCGATTACCACTTTTTCCCACGTTCCCAAGGTCACGCAATAATTCCATTCAGGACGTCGCACATCGTTCTCATCGTGCTGGGATCTCTACTTTTCGCGATCGTCGTTATCATCGCCACGGCTTTCATTCGGTAACGAATTAACTTTGAAAAAGATTTTTCAGATTTTTTCGAAAATTCATTACTTTTTGTTCTTTGCACAACAGATGTTTCGAACAAACTTTACAGCTTTTAATTTTCAGCGTTGACTCGAATCTTTATCAAGAATTTTTTTAAACAGATTTTACCACGAAATTGTCGTTACTTTAGTTTCTGAATTAATGACATTTATTGATCAGTTGCTTTCAGTCTCGGTTCGGATAGTAAAATAATATGAATTTATTATCTAATTTAATGAAGAAAAATTGGAAATTCTAATTAAAGTAGTCCGGCCGCCAAATGCAAGAGCTAATTGAAGAAATTATTTATAACGCAACATATGCAATTAATTTCATTTAATATGCCAGCATAAAAAAGAATTATCCGGCAACACCACACTCATCGAGTAAAAAAATCCGTGATTTTTTTCCGTAAAGCAAAAACGCGGTTTGCGTTGGTATAACGCGACTTTGTTACTTTCAGGAGACACTTGCTGAAGACGAGAATGTCGAAAGGGCCGAACAAAATAATCTTGACGGCGTCGGACTTCGTATTTCCACAGGTGCCTGAGACACGTCGGGTAACACGTAACTTAGTTATGTTTGAGGAAACGTTCTGTTACACCCACTTTGTCGCCCTTGCAAAAGCTGCTGCATTTTACGCCGGCAACATCTTTTGTAGAGAGGCTAATAGTGACACTCAGTAACTTCGGCTTTTTCGTTCTTTTTCCGTTTCTTTTTATTGCCAAGGCACAAAGAACGCAAAACTTTAATATTTCTGCGCTAAAAGATATTCGTAACACCGCGATTCGCAGGTCGACGAAGGCATAGAAGCGATGCTGTGTTGTTGGCTCCAGCAGCTTCAAGAATTCGGTGGACCGGAGGTTGAGAAGCCGGACCTTCTCCAGGGAAGCGTCGGATCCTTGAGACACCTTCAAAACAGCACAGGAAATCTTGCGAGACATCCGATATTAAAGGATCCTCGAGCGAGATACAACGTGAGTCGAGAAAACTATTTTAGCGTTACAACTTCCAGAGCTTATTGAACCTGGGCAATTTCACATTTCCGTTGAAACAAGACGTTTATTAATGCAACGATACGTCTTTCCAAAGCGGAGTGATAACGCAATAACACGGTGATACGTTTTTTTCGAATTTCCCGCGTTTCAGAATGTCTGTACGAGCGTTTAATTTAATCCGCTACGTCCGTTTCAAACAAACCTCGGTAATTGTTCCGTGTGACGGGAAACCAGCCGGCTAAACTGTCTAAATTTTTTTCGACACAATTCACTGTTAGATTATTCCGCTTCAAATTTGCACGTTTCAATCTACTGATTAATTTATCGCTGAATTTCATTCGGGAAGAGACAAAAAAACGGAATGAAAGGGACTTTTTCAAAGCAGGAAATAATTTAGGAACCGATCGTTTAAAAGCGATAAATACTTGATAATTATCGGAGAAACGGGGTTTCCTTTTTCAACTCGCGATAAAAACGTAGCGAATTATTTTGGACAGTCAATTTTCGGTATCTTTTTTAATCATGGAAAGGTAATGGGGCGAACGCGAGCTCAATTTACTTTCCCGTACATTAGGTACGAAGTCGGCAGTGAAGATCGGTGGATAAGATGCAAGTCCACGAAATTGAAGCCCTAACTTTTACGGCTCTCGCTTTTTCCCCGTTTCATTCGTTTTATCTCGGCATTTATTAAATTGTCCATTAAAACAATAATTATTCCTTTGACAGGAAAAAAAGCAATTCAGTTGACTCTTTTTTAATGTTTGAAAAATTCATTTATCGCTCGGTTAATGAAAAGAGCGCGGCACTGATGAGTTAATTATTCGGTGGTCAGGATGTACTTTTAATTAAAAGTTAAATGAACGCACCGCGGCTGATCAACTTTACCGTGGTCGAAGTAAGGTTTCTACGGGAAAGACAAGAAACTAGTACTTGAGCCCCAGTGTTCTCATTGCGGCATTGTGCTAACTGTGTTGTGCGATATTTAATTACGGCTCGTTGGTAATTCTTCGTTTGTCACATTCCCGGCACTTTTCTTCTTCCTTCCTTAGCGGAAATGGAAAAATATAAGAAAAGAATGCGAACAATGCAAAAAAATACAGAAAAATACCCAAGAGAATGGGAAAACACGGATAATGACAATTGTAGCAATTTTTCGTATTTTGATATAATTATATGAACTTGCGTTTTTTTTTCTTTCCCGCATTTTTCGCATTTTCTCACTTTCGCTTGGGTTTGCTTCGTAAAAAGTACATGATGAGATCCAGCGATTTGATTACGAATGATATCAGTTTCTTAAAGAGGAACTCTGTCGAGAAACACGTCTTCGACACTTTTCCAGCAGTTTTTGCGCGAGGAAAGATTGAATGAAATAAAAATTCGTGAAAAGGTATTTTAGTTTAGGACGTTTTTCGACAAAATTTAGCTAAGAATTCGTGGAATGGCAAACCTCTGGATTCTTCGTTTAAGTTCGCCGCTCAAAGAATTAATGAAAGCATTTTTGCATCAAAATTTGCTGGATCCGTCTCTGTAAAGTGCGCGGATTCAAGGCCGACTTTTAAAACTCTTTAATTCTTCGAACGCTTTTCATTTCCATCGACATTTTTCGACAAATTACTTCTCATTCATTCGTTAAAAAAATGCATGCATAATATTTCTTTAGAGGCAACGCGAGATTAAAACCTGTAAATCGAAATCGGGGAAAGATAACTCGGGAAAATTGCTGTAACAATAATAACGCGATTTATATTTTACGAGCATTCTCGCGGTGGCGAGTCAGTATTACTTATTTCTATAAATCAAAGCTTGCTCGATTGCCGGCTTTTCTCTTCAGCGAAAGAAGACGGTAAAACGAACGTATCTTTTGACGAAACCTTGACCGTTACACAAAGCGTCGTTTAACTAAATAATTGAAAAAGACGTGAAAAATGTATACCTGAGTTACATACCGCTCAAAGGTTAAACTCAACTCGTGGTCCAAAGAAGCTGTGTAAGATACGAGATTGCGGAAACTCGCTGAAACTTAGGTATCCCGGGCACAAAATCGATGACATAGTGTCGCTAAAGTTACAAAGGGAAAAAGGTTTTTCGAGGAGCCTCGTTCAACAAACTACCCTTCAACTCGCTTCATTACTAATTCCTCTTTCGACGTTTCCAACTATCCGCAATTACGTAGCTATAATTTCATGAATAACAAAAGATGTCGATTTTGCATGAAACGTCGTCGAATTCCGCAAGCGTTTCCGATGATAACGAATGAAAACTTTTCATTTGTCAGGGAGATTTGGTCCAATTAAAGGAACTTCCCTGTCAAAGCCAAAACACGTTCGAAATGAAAAGCAAGGCCATGGACATTCTCGTGATGGTAAGAAAGTGCGTCAACTTTCATTAACAAAGATCGATGATTTAATCATTGTCGCCAGATTCATGGGCTGCGACACGAAAACCTTAATCCTCTGATTGGCTGCCTGAATGAGCCTTCGAGGCCCTGTTTGGTGTATGAATACTGCTTTCGAGGGTCCTCGGAAGACGTTCTTCTGCAGGACGAGATCAAGCTCGATTGGTCCTTCCGGCTTTCCCTGCTAACCGATCTCGTTCAAGTAAATTATTTTCTCTAAAAACTCTAAAACAATCTACTTATCGCTAGAGGAATCCTTCTACTAAAAAAACTGTTTTCCATTAATAACCCCTTATATGGTAAAAGATAATCATAATCGTACGTAACGATGAAACTTCAAAACTTTCTTCTTTAACTTCCCAACATTCTTCTGATAATAAAAGAAATTGGTTAATTAAAAAAGAGCTCTTTCTAAAATGACAATTATTTTACGATCAATGGTATTTTTTAGAGCGCGAAACAAATTAACAAAATGAAGTAAAATTGTTTACCGCGACTCGAGAAAAGTGTCGTAACAAATGGCGAAAACTTGTTATTATTAAGGGCATGAAGTATCTGCACAACAGTCCGATACGTGTCCACGGCTTTCTCACATCGAGAAACTGTGTCATCGATGCGCGTTGGGTATTGAAAATCACGGATTACGGACTCCCGGCGTTTTACGAAGCGCAAAACATAGTGCAGCCGGCGAAAGCAGCC
>JABFQM010001607.1:0-19858 GCA_022816865.1 Zelostemma sp. ZL-2020
CAAAACTGGTACTCCGTACGCGTATATCGTGGCTTTGGTTCCCAAAAACCTGGAAAAAGAAAAAAATAAATAAGCGGAAACATTTCTCGAGCATCGACCCGGAATAAGAAAAGCTTCCTTATTTACGAATGTATAGAGGTATATTCGTTTATCCGTGATTTTCGTACGCTAAATCACAATATTTTCACTCGCCGCGCGGCGTCAGATGTTGCGCGTCTCTCGTGAAAGAAATTGGAAATTTTATTCAATTCATTCGGTAAAAATAAGGCAACGAGTTGCGCAACCTTATACTATATTCGCTTTTGTTCGCGACTACACCGGATCTTTAGAAGTGAAGCAAAAAGTGAGAAACGCCGCGGTAATAAGAAACCTGCTTCGTTTAAAAGTTTATCAAAGTACGTGAAAGTTGGCGCAAACAACATTTTCGAGCTTGAAAATCTGTCTCGTTGATTTCGATGGATATAGAAAATAAATGAAATCTTGTAAACGTCGAAACTGAAGGGTTAAAGACGCGATAAAAAATTTAAATCTCTTTCGAATCATGTACAACGCACCGCTTCAAGTATATAATATGTCGCAAATTTCGGTGTTATTACTCATCATCAAAACTTGGGTGATTTCGGAACAGCTCCTCCTCCTCCTCCTCCTCCTTTAGGTAAATGGTTACCTATATAAAGGATCTAACTTTGCGCATTTGTAGGATTACTTGCTTGTCAGCTTAATTACTCGGTGATTAATTACTTATTACCGATTATGAAGTAAAGTTTCAGCGGATGTCGGGAAAATCAACGCCGTACATTATCATAGGAAAATAATTCGCAGTTGTATTATTACTTCATTCTCCTCTAATATCATCGCGAGCAGGCTTCTTGCCATTCCCAGCGACGATGAATGACATTATCTTCTATACCAAGTGCTTGAAATGGATATTATACGCGAGCATCTTTGAGATAACGCGCGCCATTTCGCAATAAGGGCCAACAGATTCGACGAAAACTCGAGCAACTTTAGTTTACCCAAGTATATACTTGTAGAGCAATATTACACGAGAATTTTATGCTGCTATTTTTCCGACTATTTTTCTACCTTCATTAAATTGCTCTCATTTAAAATCCTTTATCAACGTCATATCTATTATTTTCATGCATCCACCATTCCAGCCGAGATATTTCTGTCAAGAGAATTGCAGGGAGAACAACGAGAAAGCTCGACATTCTATAGTATGGTATTATACTCTCCACTTTGCGCGCGCGCAGTGAATTGTTAATTAGCAGTTTTTGCAATCGAGGAAACGCTCATTAATACTAGTGCGTAGCTTCAATTTCTAAATGCGTACGCTGCGAAAGGTCGCAATTTTGATGAAGCAAAGTAAATTATCTTTGAAACGAGCCCGTTTGTTTTTTGTTCCAATGAAAAACTGTTACGCAACTACGCAAGTTTTGAATTTCTTCTATATTGTTAAATTATATTTATGGTCCAAAGTGGATGGAACGAAAGATTTCGTTTCACTACCATTCTCAACTCGCGTTTCGTACACGTGTGTAAGAAGAAAGAAAGAAAGAAAGAAAGAAAGAAAGAAAGAAAGAAAGAAAGAAAGAAAGAAAGAAAGAAAGAAAGAAAGAAAGAAAGAACGAACGAAAGAACGAAAGACGGGGATGGGGATTCGTTTCTCAAAGTTCGTTCAAGTATAAAAAGTATCAAGTTGCCTCGAATGTATATACTATGGAGTTACACGAAAGCTCTATTAAATTTCGGTTTATTGTTGCAAAATAGCAATTTCAATCTCGACGCGCATTGCAGAGGCGCCAAACGATTTCGACGACGCGCTATATTTTTATAAAAAGTCGATTCTCGCGAGAGAACGCATTTTTTGATATAGTTTTGATGAAGCGCGCGAGTTATGGCGACTTACCAACAGTTGAAAGGTATCAAGTCGTCGACCAGCCAAATGTCGTTGGTTTCATGACTCTGTATGAAAATAGCTGCGCCTAAAGTGACAAGTGGAGTGCCCCAAGCAAAAACACTGTACTTTAGATAGGTCGGCGGCTCATCTCGTCGGGGCATAGAAGCTACCGTCGCGTAAAGGTGATGGCACATTGCCGCCAACCAACAAGTCGTCGATATTCTCAAGTATTGTAAACTGAGACTCAAGGAAATGCATAGTTCCGAATCCTGTAATCAGACACATGATGCGATTTCTTATTCCAAAATGATTCAAGAATCTTTTTAACTTGTCAGATTTTACACGAGTAGGTACCTACATATTATATTATAGCTCATTTCAACTGTCACGTTTATATAATGCAATTTTTATCAAAGAATTTACAATAAAGAAAACAATAATTACAACTGTCCCGATATTGCAATTAAACGGAAAAACGATTTTTATGATTTCTTTCCGCGGATGATTTAAAATTTAATTATCATCATCGGGGCCATATTTATCCTATTCAGTCCGGTAAGCAATGCGATAACTTTGAAATGAAACATTCGTTGCACACGGTTGTAGGAATTTCATTAAACGGATGATAAGCATCGCTTGAAATCGAGTTATGTCGGTGCATTGTCCCACAAACTGTGTGGAACATTAGGCGTACCTATATATTATTATATGTCAGCACCACGCTCCATTGCGCATTCTTCCGCGGCACCAATTCCCCGAGATTTGTACAAAGATTTATTTCTTCGATTTATTTCTTGGTGGTTGAAGAGGGTCGCATTTCCATAATATATTGGACATTGGAAAAAGTTTGCTTATTTGGTTATCGATTTTCGTATTACACATAATAATAAAATTGACACGTATGAAAAAAACAACAGTTTTCTCCGTTTTTTCGAGAAGCTCGTCTTATCATTTCGATAAATGCGACCGGGGCTGTACCCCGGGGCTGACGAAAGTTCGCGCTAAACTTTGAATGGGCGAAAGAAAGATCGATGTGGTCCATACTTTTTCTATATCTATACAGCTGCGCGCGTATCTTTCTGTATGCATTCCGCACTGTTCTTTGTCGCGTAAACGATTCGCGTGCATAAAGTATAGGCATACCTTTTGCAAGAAATATTCGAGGGTGATTTTAATTAATTTTATAATTTTATATTCATATTTTATTACGTAATGAAGCGAATGTAATATAAAAATTATACGATTTCGTTGAAATTATATAGGTACCTGTAATATTTAACAATTTAGCACTTGATCTTGCATGTGTCGCGGAAAAAAAAAACAATAATAAAGCCGCGGGTTTTTTACTCCTGAAATTTAATGAATTCTCAAATGAAAATTGTATGCGCGATGAATCGAGAACAAGATATTTTCCCATACTCGAGCAGACTCGCGATGGCTTGAAATCTGATTAAGCGACAAGTTTTGCTGTGCGTAAGCTCATCTCATCTTGTCCGGGGGGAAACGCGCGTGGGTAGTACGGAAACGGACTCGAAGCCTGATAAACTGTTGACCCTGTTGGCTAATGGAGTTTTTCCACGTTCGAAAATATTGTTCACCCAAGCTTTTTTTTCTTCTTCGTTTTGTCTTTCCATCTTCCATCTCGGGCAAACTGCTATGCTGTTCGCTGTCGGCAAACCTTTTTTTTTTGTTTGTTTCGTTGCTAACGAAGAGCAATAAAAAATGTACGCTTTCCGCGAGTGTCCGCTGCAGCGAGTAAACCGGGCTCAACGAGGTCGAGGACAAGCAATTAAGAATTTTCAAGTATTCCTTTAAGATAACGATATATCAACGTTTACTCGAATTCCATTTGTCGAAATACTTGATCGCTTCTCAATTCACTTGTCAAATTTATCCGATCGCATTCACGGAGATGAGAGTTGTGTACGCTTAGGCCAACTTTCAAAATCTCGGCATTTTTGAAATGAAATCTCCAAAGGATATTATACAAGTGTTGTGTAGAGGCACGCGCGCATCCATGATAATAATATGAGTGAGCTGTTTGACGTTCATTAGCTTCGTTCGGTGGTGATGACGCCGAGTTGATTTCACTCGTTGGATAAAAATATAATTGTTACGACATTTGAGACCGAGAGACTTGATGCTATTGGAAAGAAAAAAAAAAGGCTCATCGCTTACGTACGAGCACTCGTAATAGTATCCGCAGAGAATCACTAAACAACAATGATGGTTGCGTTGAAAGGTGCCATTTCGTCGTGCTTTCACGAGACGAGAGAATAAAGCGGAAAGCGCAGCTAGTCGGAAAGAATCTCCTAGCTCCGATAGCGACGAGGACGAACGAACTCGGCACTCGGCGGCGCGCGAGCAATGGACCGTAATGTCCGTAATGTCCATAACATTTATGACTCTCTAACCAGCATTTCATTTACACCGAATGAAAAAACGATTTTCCAATGCAAAAGAAAGGGGGGGTTGAAAAAAATATTGGAATTGTTGGGGGCCTCGAGCGCGGAGGGCAAATGACAAGAGTTTTACAACTTTTTACATCGAGAGCGACGAATTTCAAGCATCGGCAGCAACTCTGCGCGCGCTAACAAATGTGATGGCAATATGACAGTACTCGTATGATTGAACCTCGGTGTCACGCTCGATAGCGCGACGTATAAGATTTATCAACTTTGTCCGCGTCGCCGCATCATTTTCGACATTTTATTCGTTGAAAAAAAAAAAAGTTTCTTCAGCACGTAAAAGCTATAATATATTGTCTCGCGAAGAATGCATTACCTGCAATACAATGACCCCATTGTATTGCATAAATTTCATCCCCATATAATAAATTATTATATGGGGATGAAATTTATATGGAGCTTAATGGTGCTTAACACACGGTGTAATTGAAAGTTTTTAAATGAAATGATTGTTTGTTGATTATTGTTTAGATAACTAACTTTTTATTCTAGTCTTGTAATATACGAGTATATAATATAGTTATCAGTGAAATAAAAGAAAGCGTAAAATTATTATAAAACTGTTGCGCGCGTGAAATGACCCGATATAGTAGATATATGTATATAGCGCGACAACCTCGGGGAAAAATGGATTTCAACTTTTTCATAGCGCGTTATGTTTCGCATGCAACGCGCCATATATTATCCGAAAACATATTCAAGTACTTCGGAGTCGGAATAAAAAAAGGAATAGATTCCCGTTAAAATTCTCATCGCTCGGAACTATAATTAAGACTAATTAAATCGGCCAGAATGAAAGATTGGGTAAAATGGCAAGTACGCGGTGCTTGAATTAATTTTATCGCGAAAGAGATTACTCGCCTTTATTGTTTTTATTTCATCATAAACTTGAAGCGTAAACCAAAAATACGAAAAGACTCAAAGTCAGCTGGTACACAGTTGCAAGTTGGAAATGTTTAAAGAATTTTTATGGCCAATGAAAACGTTTCGAGCTGTTAATAATTTTCATAGAAAAGTTGGCAAAGCTCACCTGAACTCCACCCACTCCGATAATGAAAAATAACTGCACTACGAAGAGAGCAGCCAAAAGGTTCATCAGCGTCGTTCCCGCCAAGCTTCTCATGTCGGAAAAAAGACTGAAACACAAATAAAAGATGGTCCAATTAACGTAACAAACAAGAGCCAATTCAAAGGATTGATTCAAGTTTTTCGAAAAGTACCCTTATAATACATATGTCAATTATTGTTGCCGAGATCTCTCGAGAGAGACTTGATTAGCAAATTGAGTTGTTTCCTTAATCGAGAGCACTTTTTCTTTGATAAAATTTGCGGTCAAATTTCTCAAGAGAACTACGAACTTTCGACTTTTTACAAGCGTCGAGTTGAAATTTAGCTCGAATTCATTTCTGCGAAGAGTAGAACAAAGGGGTTGGAAAACCGCATGCTTATTGCGAATCGTTTTCATTGGCAGAGATGATCTTTAATGAAAATAATGTTTAGCGCTTTTCTATATTCATACGCGCGCATCCGTATATATGCGCGAGTGCCGAG
Source organism: Zelostemma sp. ZL-2020 (assembly GCA_022816865.1). Taxonomy (NCBI): domain Eukaryota; kingdom Metazoa; phylum Arthropoda; class Insecta; order Hymenoptera; family Platygastridae; genus Zelostemma; species Zelostemma sp. ZL-2020. Next base: position 5,923 of record JABFQM010001607.1, read on the forward strand.
TAGGTATATTCTGAAAATATGAATTTGCCGAGTCGTAAAGATTGACTTTAAGAGGGTCGAACAAGTTCTCGCGGTGTGCAGGATTGATATATGAGAGAAAAATGAGCGAGTATGATCAATTGGAATTGTCAAGTCGAATAATAGTGATAAAAATGAGGCCGCAGCGTGCCTCTTTTATTGCGGTCCATTTCGGAGCTCCGAACTGCAGCGGCTTTTCTATAGTGGTCACGTCTTGCTCATATGTACCAATCCGTTCTACGGCTTTCATTCATTTTAGCTTCAATGGTGGCCAAAAAATCGGTTATCCCACGCCCACTCGCATTTCAGCTACAAAGGTTACACCTAACCGTCGGCAAATTTTCATTGAAAAAACGACATTCCAGATTTTCCGAATAGAATGCGAAAATTCGACAAATGACGGCGGTGTGACATATTCAGGCATTAATAATTTTCTGCTATATAATGACGACGAGGCATAAATTCTAATCCGCATATTTTCCGCGAGTATTCGATGGAGAAACTTTTCGACTTTTTATTTGATTTGCAAACAATATGTGCACGCCCGCATTTCACCGCATCGCGAACTGCAGTGAGTTGATATTTTGAAAGTACATAGCACCCATTCCAGGTATATACTATATAGTATATATAGTATACGTAGGATCGGATATTATATGACCCGAATGACTGTTGAAACGTTACAACTAATTTTCACCCGAGTGAAATGAAAGCGGTAAAATGTTGATTGTGAAAAGGCCGGAATCTTTTTCATCTCTTTTCCGTACTTTTGTTTTAAAAAATTCAATCTTCTTTTCAAAAATTTTCTATTTCGTTGTACGTATTTATGCGTATACCTATATATCGAAGCAAAGCGAGGGTGAAAAAAGTGGATTACACGAGTCGCCCCGTGATTCGCACTGGTCAACAATGGCTTTGTCATTGTTCACAATTCAATTGATCGTGGCGAACGTTGGATAGAGAGTCTTTCAAAAGACAAAGTCGCTCTCGAGACACGCTTCGAAGCTCGAGAGTCCTCGGAATACGCGCGGCAACAACTCGAAATATTATTCCCCTTCGACTACTCAACAAGTATGACACTTGTATTTTTTAATGAAAAATCTTATAAGCGAGCGTTACTCGATAAATAAAAGGCAATGGCATTTGCTAATCAATAATCGACAATCTCGCATGTATACATATTATGTGATTATGTGAAAGGGGGGGGGGGCTTTATCCCCAACAAAGTCGAAAAGTTGAACAATAGCTCTGAGATGCTCCATTTTGGTGTTTGCATTTCCATTTTCAGCCTCTTTTTGACAATTTATCTTGACAATTATTTGAATTAACGCAAATGTAAATTAAGCCATTGATATAGTAATATTGCAAAGGGGGAACCCCGCTGCGGAGTTTTGATTCGAAGCAGACCGCGAATGCAATTAAGCAAGCCATAGTATAATTGCTTCACTAATTTAATTCCCGTATAATCCTGCACGCATGATTTCAGATACAAATCCACGTCTAATTTTAACACTGTAATCTCGATTCTTACAAGTGCGATTCGACATGTCATTATTATCCGTCATGCATAACACGGAGGGAGAAAAAAACATGTCAAAAGCCAATTATAATGATGAGAAGCAAATTTCACCTTTTCACGGAGAATATATGACGTTACTGTAACGTATATCATTCGATCTTGCGAGTGCGTTGTAAAATTTATGTGAAATTAAAATTAATTGCAATATTTGATCGACAAAGTTTATTCAAAGTATAATGCACAATCCTTGCAATTTGTGTGCAGACGCGTTTGAATAAATTAAAACTGTCAAAATGGCTTCAAAGGTGGCAAATGGCCTACATAACGTGAAAGTGAATCGCGAACACGAGCCGGTTTGCAGAAAAGTTTCGACTGCAATTAGATATTTCATGACATTCTCAATAATGAAACGAGAGACTTTGCACGGCACGGCGTAACTTTTTATTCTAAGAAATAATGTTTAAGCAGCTAGAGCATCGCGAGCAGAGGTAATTTAGGTTGATTGATTCTCTGCTTGTATTATGAATGATATATTGTCTCATTAATGATCCCTAAAGTATAGAACTTGGCCATAAATTTCCTTAATCGGATGCTACAAGCTCTCACCTCGAGGGAAATGTAAATGTCTGACGAGGAAGGTTGCTGAAAAATGCGTTTGTTGCATCACACGACGTTATTAATATGCACGATTACTGCGATTACCGAGCATGTAAAACGCCAAGTTCTCGTGAAACATTTAGTAGTAATTGAAAGCGACAAAAATTTGTCAAGCCGGACGAATTTCGCATTTCATTTTGCGAGTTGATCGAATAAAAGAGAATAAAATATGAAGTGCGTTCATGCTTGCAATTAAGCCGAAAAGAATTAGGTGGCAGTAATTTCAAGAGACTATACAATTTTATTTAATGTACCTACTTTTATTTGATGAAAAGCGTTAATCCAAATGTAATGTATACTCCTTTCAGCGCATACTTGGGAGAAAACAGATGCTCGTATTGCTGCTGCGTAGTGCATATATTCCGAATAAAATGTTTGAATCCGGCGGCAGCGGTTAGCAACGATATGAATTATATTTAATTACGAAATCTGTTGAATATATCGATACGAAACTCGAGGAAGGCGAGCAATTTCTTTGCAATACGAAAATTTCGTTCCAACTTTTATGATTTTGCAAAGCGATCCTTTTATACATTTCACACGATCCTTCCGAAGCGCGAGGAGATAAAATTTGCATGTGATTGGTTCGAATAGTCGAATTAAGATCGAGGATAAAAATTTACATCGTATCCGTTTACCAATAAGCAGTAAACGTGGAGACGGTTAAAAAAAATACAGGCACTACTCTGGCAGTATAAAGGTAACGAATACCATATCCAAGTTTCATCCTTGCAAAATGAATGATTCGTCGTAAAAATAAATTTCTAAATTTGTGTCGCTAAATTTGCGACTCTCTTCATTCGTCATTAGTTTTGTTTTGTTGTTCATTCAGCCGAGCCGAGCCGAGCCGAGCCGAGCCGAGCCGAGCCGAGCCGAGCCGAGCCGAGCCGAGCCGAGCCGAGCCAAGCGTCGCATTTTCACGGTTTCAGGAAAAGCCGGAAATCGTGGAAAGCGAAACTTTATTGTTTTTAAGTGCCGCATAATCAACTTGCAATCATGATTATCATTCAATATAATAAGAAATGTGCGGAGGAAAAAAAGCTTGTAAAAATCACGACCCTTCTTCCCATGAGCAATATTATATTGTATATTGTACGCAAATGAGTTAACGAATTAGCGAGTGCTGGAAAGATAATAAAAGCATCAAAGTCGCAAAGAGTCTCCGAGATTTCTCAGACCACGTTAAATCCAAGGTATTAAGAGGATTTGCACTTAATTTTCGAGCCACGATATTTCTTGGAAATATCGCTTGGAACGGAAAACTTACTTTGAGGTGAAATACTATATAGGATGAATTGCGATTGTCGTCGCCAAAGTCTGGAATCGACTCGAATGAAAATGATTGACATTGTTTGCCGTCGTGTCTAACTCGATCGAAGGATTTTCCCCAAAACCGAAGGCACGTCACGTTCTCTCGTTCTCTCGCGCAATTGCAAAGGTACCAAATTTCCTTCCTCCCTATCATCGAAAATGTTCCTCGAATCATTCGATTTGTAAGGCCGTCGATAATTTTATTTTAGTCGGAGCCACAATATATGAATGAGTAGCGCGAGTTTGTAAAATCATACGTTTCATAATACCCGAGGGATCAACGCGTGCGGCACAGCTGCAGTACCTATAATATTCGCGGAACGCGTTTATCTAGTACTCGATGGTCTTGCATTACGAAAAGTATCCAAACGTCGAATGCAAAAATAGGGATTCTTACGTGTGTTACGTGAATTTAATTTCGCGCTTCATTCGTCTCGAAATAAAATAAGAATATTTTATTTCGAGAAATATTCGAGTTCCAATTACAGATAATTTGCTTTCATTGGCTTTACGCACTGTTGCGGCAGTTTTTGAAACCTCATTACCACGCCGAGTTTCGCGAGAGCACAAAGTCACAAAGTACTCATCGTTTAACTTGGCTTTCGCGACTAATTATAATCCAGCAAAGTGACTTTTTAAAGCGATTTCTAGCTTAGGTTAGGTTTGAGTCGAGATATTATCACACGACTCTTCAGCTGTTGCGCTTTCGCCCGTTTCGCCCGTTTCGCCCTGGACCTATTCGCTAACCGTGATCCCGGGCGTCGGGTCCTTTGCGGTTGATCAATCGATGGCCGCGCCGGGGATCGTCGAATCGTGACTCGAATTTTTAACACGCACACGGGCTCGGTAAAAGCTTTTAAACGTTCGATATGATATAGGTATGGTACATGAAAAAAATTTTCTAGTACCGGGGTCGAAGAGTTTTCCTTGGGGCGTTGAAACGCGTATAGTATTGACGGGGAAAATTTATATACTATATGCATCAGGCAGCTGTTCCAGCAGTTCCAGCAGCTCCAGCAGCTCCGGCAGCTCCGCAGCGGCATCATCGCGGTATCTTTCCAGCCACGGATATTCTCCCGACTTTTGAGCGTCATTCCTTTCACCGCGCGTATCCAGGATTACCGTCCTTTTCAATAGGACGTTTCGATCAATGAATCAAGTCCATTCCCAAGAGACGATTCGCGAGATCTTTTCATCCACCGCTACGGATTCGTTTCATAACTGCATATACCTACATATTTCTTCGTTAACTCTTGGCCGAAGTTAAACACGACCAACCAGCTATTCAAAATTGGTGCGAGCATTCGATTTAATATAGTTGACGATATTACTATAGTCGCGGCTTCAGATTCCTCATCTTTTTTCCACGTGCAATTCTCCGCGGATCTATTTCCAACGATGATGGGATGAAAATTTCCATGTCTTTCCTTGATTTTCAAATGGCAAATCGTTCAATTCGAAAGAGAAATGTTGGAAAATAATGGAAGCGACGAAAACTTTCTCCGGCACTTTTGCAGTTTGACCTAACCACGTCGCGTTTCGAATATTTGGTCATATCACTCGAGTCCGACGGTAAAATACGATTGACCGAGAAACGTTCCCTCTGCTGAAGCACATTTTTACGATATACTTGCCGTGAATCAGCTTTATAAAAAATTTTATCTTGTTTCCCGCTCTCTTACGTAACGAGAAGCGTCCACGAGAAGCCTCCATTTTTCATACGGCTTTCAATAAAATCGACGAGCGACGAGAATAATTCCAATCTGCCGGGCTAAAAATGGAGGCAATTCTTTTGATTGCCGAACATTTCGAAGAATGCTCAGCGTGATTTATACAATGCCAGAGACATCTTGTCGATGAAAAACCGTTCGAAAAAGAACTTGATGGTTATTGAAAAAAATCTCTAAATTTCGCAGTCTCGCTCGAGTTTTTAGTCGATTTGCTATAATGTGGTTTGAAAAATAATCTACGAAATTAGATTTTCACGCGAAGAAAAAGGCGCATGCACGCGTGTGACAAATGTGAGCCGTGTTGGGTATAGTAAGACGCGATTCAATTCCGAGCGTCACATACCTACCATTATTACTATATGCTGCTGCTGCACGAGGCGCGCGACTCGCATTTTATTCAAGCCAGCATTTCCAAACTGAAATCTTTTGCAAATTTACCACTGCACAAGTATTGCCTCGTAACAACGACGCGACCTTTTCGACAAACCAAAGTGCACTTTCGCAATCGAACGCGTCGAGTTACATGTGTCGATTTTATTACGAAAATACTTTTATAAGATTCCGATCCGAATATAAGCGATTAATCGTAAAATGATTTGCTTGAAATATACTACTTGATATACCATAACAAGATGAATTTTTTTTCGTTTCGTTCGGACACGCCCTTGTTGGCCTTTCAAGTCCTGCAACGTCGGCAAGGGAAACCAAGTTACGGAATTAATTTTCTTCTCTTAAGAGAGAGCTTCTTCTCCCCATCGTCACGGCTGACATTTGCATGTAGAGTGAAAAGCGCATTGCCGGCTTCGAAATATGACACCGCGATGTCCGCGATTCCGAAATCATTAATTGGAACATCAATAAGTTTTCATCCTCCCACCAATATTGCAAAACTCGACGAAACGAATGTCTCGAAATGTTCTTTCGCGTGAAAATAAATTACCGTTACTGCATTTATAACGAACTGATTAATAACTAATGCAGTCGCGTTAAGGCGCATCTGCCATTATTTCATCGACTAAACTCGCGCGTGTACACGTCGAATAGTTGAAGATGTGAATTGATTTCGGTGTGCGACAAAACGTGAAACTATAAAAGTAGGGTTTTGGCAGTAAACGATTAAGCTGAAAAATGGGTCATCGAGAGAGAGAGGGAGAGAAAGTCCTTGGTGTATTTCTTCTGCATGAAGACACGACTGCTTTTCATTTCCTGCCAATTTCCTGATCACTCCACCATAAAACTTTTTTTCGTCTTTGCTTCATCGCGTTTTACGCTGCGATTGGTGGCATCAGTCGCAGACGACGAAATGATCTCCGAACGAATGGCAGTAGTAAGAGCAAGCTTCGGTGCGACGGAATATACGTAACGTTTCCAACGTTTTCTCGTTTTTTATTTGACGACAATTATTGTGCAACGTTCGTAAAAATCCGACAAGTTAAGCGGGGCATTGTTGACAGAAGAAGAAGAAGAAGAAGGGGAAAAAGGAAAAATATGACGCCTCCGCCGAGTAATCTCGATGAATGAACGAATTCTATGGGACTCCCGAGAACGAGTCCATGGATAACTCTTTCGTTCTTTCGCTCCGGCATTATAATTATTACTGCGATAAATATCCCAGATATTTTATGCACAAAAGCGCTTTCACGCAAACTTAAAGATATATTTGCGCGCCTTTCAGGAAATTATTTGCGTGCAGAACTTGTAAAATCGAATTAATTAATTTTTCTTCTTCTCCGAATTTCGGAAAAGCTTTTTACTTTGGTAGTCAAAGTAGTAGATGGAGTCTTATCTTAATTGAGTTTCTTCCCTTGATTCTCATAATTCCGCTAACCCAAATTGTTGCTATCGCCCCAGCGCGCTCGCAACTTTATATAGGTAGGGGGTAGGTAGTATATACTGCTGCTCGCTTCAATTCCGAAAGAGGGTTCCAGCAGCTCCGGTAAAATGAATAATTATTTCCCCGTTGCGGCGGGGAAAAAAGATTCCATATTAATCCTTCTTTCGGCTATTCGAGTCCGAGTTTTCAACCTTAATGAAATGTGGAACATTATCGCAATATCCCCGGGATAAAAAAAACGCGCCTCGTGTCAATAAAATGCGATATTGCGGAGGTGAAATTGCACACTTGGCGCAGTGCTCATCGCGAGCACATCACTTTATTACGTCACTTTAATGTGTTTCATCGCGGCGGTACGAGAATTAAACAAGATTACTTTTTTTATTTTTTCTTTTTTTTTCTTCTCGCCATAGAGCTAAACGGAATTTTACCTATAAGTAAAAAACAAAATTTTTCCATCTACTCCTCTGTAAGAAAATGCAATCTCAGAGTTAATTGGATGAGCTTGATTAGAGAAATGAATTTTTGGAAAAATACAGAAGCAATTTTTTCCATGTCTATAAGAAATTTGGGGGCTCTGCAGGACAACTACTATATTATGTACAGGAATTCGCGAGAAGAAAGAACACGAAGGAAGGAAGGAAGGAAGAAAAAGTAGCGAAACTTTTTTCGACTATGTACGATTCGGTTCGCGGGCACGAGAGCCAATTTTAAGCTTCGTAATGTTCTTTTTACGGAGAGAATCAAGTTTCGCTATTCTCGAGAGCTCGTAAAAATATAGAGAATCTTGAATGCGATTGAAAAATTGGGCATCGATTCCAAGCCAAAGAGAAATTTGCAGGAAGCGACGCGCTGAAAATAACGAGCCAAAATGACTGCGCGCAACGGGGTGGCTTCTGGAAAGATTTTTCTCTCGCGCCCGAGCAAGAGAAAAATTTGCACTCGTAATGGATCCATGAGTCGCGAACTCGACGCTTTTACTCATTCTCAGGTTTCCATTACGCTTGGCGATCGTTTTTTCAATGGAATGGAACAACTCGATACGTACGAGGAATGCTTAGGAGAAAAGCAAGAACGCGAGTTACTTTTTGAGCTCTTACCTATATAATATATAAGTAAGGAAAGAGCCGTAGTATTGCATTTCTTGATAATATCCGAACTTTCGTTCCAGCGAAACTCTCGGCAAGCATAAATTTTGCTGTTACGCGAACAAGCCGATACATATGATAAATATATCGAGCGCATTCTCAGTTTAATTTCGAAATTCCGAAAATTCCTTCCACCAAAAGTGGCAATCATTGTTATCGGCTTGTTTTTTCTTTCTTCTTCGAATGAAAACTCTGCGGATACACACTCCGCGTGTGTATGTTCACAAGAATGCGAGCTTTCGGAGCTATGAAATATTTAATTATTCGCCGTCAGCCGGCGGACAAAGCTGGCAGCATTATTTCATCAGTCCGGATCCATACGAATCTCGACTTTCATTGTTTTCAAATCAACGTATTCGTTGATTATTATTATCGAGTATCGGTCGCAAGCATTGATCAATATTCTTTCAATTTGCGTTTATTCGAGAGACAGCACATGTGTGCTGGAAAATCGGGAACGGGGGGAATTAACTCTCACCTGTACGTGATGAAAGCGAAAACGAGTGCGACCAAAGATAAACTCCCTCCGAGAACCACGATTAAGCTGAGCACGCCGTCCTGGTCGAAAGGGCCAGCGATTCCCGTGGAAATGCCTCGAGCCATGCCGTGTGGCACCGAAGGAAATCCGTGCATCGCGCTCGTATAAAACGTGTCCATTTTTCTCGAATCGTTTAAATAGCCTGGAATAAAAGACGAAAAGAATTTCTTTTTTTATTTGAGACGACGAGCGAGCACCGGAGCAGAGAAAATGATAAGGCTCTTTTCGGCCGGGGCCGGGGGCGGCCCCGGCCGAAAAGCGTTTCAAGCGCTTGCAGATTTCGATTATTGCTTCGGTCGCTAATCGAAATTCACGCGAGTCAGCCAGCTATTTTTCCCTATTTCGCGAATCTCGCGATTTTACAAACTTTGTTTTTCTCGACGGGAAAAACTTGAAAAAACTTTCAGCGCGAATACATGCTATTCTATATTCAAATTGATCCGTATTTTCTTCATTACTTACCGTCTCGCCGTAAATTTGCGATCCTAAATCCCCCGAAACTTTGAGCTCTATTAGCCGATTATTCATTTTTCCCGTTCCAAACTCATTTAAAGTTTCACACGCAAAATGTTTCTTCGCCCGAGCCTGTAACTAACGCGCCAAAGTCCCATAAAGTCTGATTTCGGACTCGACTCATCCTTTTCACACTTTGCACTTATTATTCCAAACTCAGTCTATAGAGTTTTCGCGTGTTGCTGCCGCGAACATTACGCTCATTGCGAAAAGGTGGTGTTTTTTTTTTTTCTTCAGCTTTCGACAAAGCAAGTTCTCGATGAATTATTGCCGCATTCGGCCTCTGTTTCTCTGTTGAAGAAAACCATGTTGAAAATTCGATTCTATTGTCGAGTGGATGAAAAAAGTGGCGACGACGATTGGGGACGAGAACGACGAGCGCTCACCGATTCGTCGACGTGCATCGACGTGCAAAGCGCGACTGAAGACTGGTGTGTGCGGCTGCACGCTTTGCGGATTGTTTTCCGCGCATGATCAGTCATCTCGTGCGGAAAATGATATGGTACAAACACGCGGGTTGACGAGCGCGCAAACATGGAAAAAACGTTTATCGACATTTTTGCAATACCAAAAACTCGACTCGCCGACAGGAATTTGGCGATAAAAACATTTGTCTCGACGCGAGCTCATTATATAAAGCGATATTCTTCTTGCAATTCCTTATATTATATACTCGATCGTTTTGGCAGCGATTTCCCGCAATAATCGCATGATAATAATAATAAGAACGGCTCGATTGTAGTTGCGAAACAATGGGACTATTGCTGCAGGCACGCGTCGCAGATAAGCATGCAACACTTGACTCCATTTTTCCGGCTTGCCCGGAATAGCCACTTTACTCCCTTATTTATATGTTATTTTTAACAAACTGTATGCTAATAAGAAGAAACTCGACGGCAAAATACCGTCGAAAACATGTGCGCAACTTTTCTTCTTTTTCATAAAGAAAAGAAATTGCATAAGAAATTGTCCGCAAAGTTCGACATGTTTCCAGAATCATGGAAAACAGCGAGCGTCAAGACCGGAATATTGTCAACACTTGACTCTCTCCTCGGCTCTCCGATAGTTCGCGATACGGATTCCCGTGATAGATTAACGTTATAGCGTGAATGGAATTTCGTTGCAACTCGATCAATTATTCACCAAAAACGAATAATTAAATTCGTAAAGTTGTGGTTTTTCTTCAGTTTGAAAAAGAAATGATGAATTTTTGAAAATTGGCAGCTCCGGGAAAAATGTCGAATAAGAAAGATTATTATTCTTTCGATCACTAATTTCAATTACGAAAGTGTCTCTATTGTCTCTATTGTATATTCATTACTCTCGCGTCTCGGTTCATTAATAATATTTCTCATCAGCTAAAATTACCAGAGTTTCCATTAAAATTTCTTTTGCACTGAAAAAGGAATGATTTGCACGCGTTGAGAAAAGAGCTCGATTCCAACAGTCTTGAAAATATGGAAACGAGAGACACTATATATAGCTATATTTTGACGAAGAGAGCCGCAGCGAGAAACCAGGCTCCTGCTCCGCATGATGAAATTACAATTTGGTCCTTTCGATAATTACATTATGTGATTTCACGACTCGTCATCTAACGAGGGATCTTCCGTGCTGCTTGTTCTTTCAAACAATAATAATACATGAACTGCATTTTTTCAAGAAACCGATGCTTCGGTTGAATGAACATGATTGAACATGATTTATTCATTTGCAAAAGCAGAAGCGAGCTACGAATCATCGATTCAGGTATTCAGGAATAGCGATGAATCGAAAATGCAATTCTCTCGTATAGTAGACGAGAAAACAAATAATAACGGGTATGGAAGCGAGAGCTATAAATTTGCAATGAGAATCTGCGTACTTTGTTGAGTTTGTTTCATTAAATGTGCGCGCGTGCGCGTGTGCCTGCAGCTATTATACACCTATAGTAGCGAAGGAGAGAAGAAGGTGGCCAGTAGCTTGGACTGAATAGGTGGTTGCTATATAGGCGCGCCGAATTGATCGAGCTCTAGTTTCTCGCTTGAAACTGCAGTATATTATATATATATATATATGTATATATATACGAGAGTAACACCGAAATCGCGCGAAATTCTATCGAATGGAGCTTTTGTCTAACGATAAGGACTATGTAGGAGGAGCTGGCAGCGATTAATGCCGTTGGAACTTGGAAGTCTGACCTACAAAGCAATCGAATTATGGTGCTATTTCATTACGGCGATATACTTTCCGAATCTTCGATTCTCAATCCGTTATGCTACTGCCGGGGAAAAAAAATGCACTTTCCTTTTGCAATACGGAATTGATAAATTCCGCTCGCGTATGGTAATTTGCTGCCATAAACCACTGGACTTTCAACTCGATATGCAAAAAAGTTGGAAAGCGCTCCCGCTTCGTTTCAACCTACCGTCAAGATTTACATAAACTTGAGAATGTAAAATTGAATTTTCCATTCCGTTGGCTATTCAATGTTGTTGACAATTTTTCTCTTTGCCAAAAGCAAGTTTCCTCGTCTCATCTTATTCCAGAAAATAATCAAATCGGAGTTGGGTATATTTTCAATGCAAGGGGGCAGTAAAAAATGCACGCACATATTTTCAAATATTAAATAGAATCTTTCGTTTATTTACGACTAGTTGAAGGATTAGTTGCTAATAAAAGGCTCGACAATCGATAAAGCACAATGTTTTGTAAAAAGAAGAGAAAAAAAGATGTAAAATCCGATGTTGATCGAAATGTAATACGAATGTTGAGTGAAAAATCGATTGCTTTATAAAAATACGAAATTTTCCTCGCAATATTCGTCGTAAAAAAAAAGAAAATGCGTCCAACAATTTTATTTGCACGAGCTTTTTAATAACAAAAACAAAAACAAAAGCAGCAAAAATGTCCTCGGGTACGTACGTGTTTACTGAAAATGATTGCGAGTCGGGTAATAGTTGAAAAAAAAACTCGAAAGCTTGTGCAAATGAAAATTGTTGAGACACAACTCAGTCTCGAAGGGATGAAACATGATTTTTTCCTTGATAATGAAAATCGAGCAAGAAACTGAAATTGATTAAATGTAAAAAATGTCTTCCCAGCCTGTCGCTGATCGGTCGATGCCTCAAGTTTTCCCCCGCGGTCCACTTGCCATCATCCGGAGATAATCCATCTCTACATTTGACATCCCGCGGAAATGCGAGATGCATTCCGGCCGTGCGGGGAATGCTTCCTTCTCACTCGGTCGCGAAAAGGCACGAATGCCTCGGTACTCCTGCGTTTCGAGTGAGCTTACAGAAATCGCTTTGCTTTTCTATTGTTGTTTTTGGAAAATCCGACAAACGCGATGATCGCGCGCCGATTGGAAACTGCTGCTGCCTCCTCTCATTTTCAATCCGAGCGCGACGCCTTTCTCTTGATTCCTTCGTCGGGAAACCTCGGCCCGGACACCAGGAATTTCTCCTTTAGGTACTGGTAGTTTCTGAGCCTCGACGCGGCGTAATCCTTAAGGCAGAACAAAAGAAAGCGTGAAAAAGGGAAAAAAAGTTGGCGTTGTCGAACACGACTCACCCAATATCCGAATGGAATCTCGGAGAGTTTGGCATTGACGATGCTCCACAGGCACCAGAACAAGTGACTGGCGAGCGAAAAGAGTTTGATTTCGGCCATTATCCTCTCCTCCTCGGCCTCCGCCGCGTCGTCTTTCCCGATCGTTTTCAAGTAGCTTCTGACGAAATTCAGCTGCGAAACAAAAGAGCGCCATTCGGAATCGAGAAGTCGTAAAAGTGCAAAAGTAGATAATGAGAGAAATTCGTGCGGCCCAAGGAACCACAAACTGCACGCGCGCGCGCTTCGTTCGCGCGCGAACTGTGCAAGGAAAATTGGAAAAACTACTAGAGCGCGTCCGGATGCGGCTAAATTGTCTTAATTTTTCAAAACGCAGTTTTCTTCGATGCGCATTGATAAATAAGCGTGTCTGCTCGGATACATACAATTTTTGCGAATGTTTTTCGAATGAAAAGAGAAATAAGAATTATTTTCATGGTAAAAGTTGACAAGCCTTGGTCCTAGTATAATGAAAGTATGAAATAACAAAAAAGCTGCAAGACGAAAGTTGGTTCGAATCGACGCGACGCGAAGTGTGTTAAGGCGCGAATTAACGAGAAGACCTTTAGAGAGTGTGCAAAGCTACTGATTCGAAAGCCTCCCGAATATCAATCGCATTATAACCAATCAACTATTGAGAGCGTGTAGAAGTACTCTAGTGTTGCAGATGAGGCGCACAGTTGGCGGAGTGATGTCGCGCGCGCCATCGTGGGTTAGGCCACCGCGGTTCTTCCAGGTTCCACCCGTAACACCCGGCACCCACCGGAGCAGAGCAGAGCAGAGCAGAGCACCAGCAGAGGCACCGCGCCAGAGGTTCTTTTGCACTGGCGTTTCTCGCAAATGCCCCCTTTTATCGACGAGATTGCAGGCATCGGCGCAATCGGGCAGGCTCCTGTGAAACTAATACATACACACGCAACACACGCCAACGTGTCCCCTACCTTCCTGGGGCGTCGTCAAACGCGGATGGAATGATCGAAATGTGAATTGAAGCCAAAAGATTGGTAGAAAAATTTGATTATCGAAAGAAATGAAAAACAAATGCAACTTTTGGGGATGAGTGGCTAGAAATATAAA